>JAAGKR010001645.1:0-117259 GCA_011419295.1 Clarias macrocephalus
CTGTGAATCCTGTCCCGTGAGACTTAGGGCATGAGGACAGGTTGTTAATCCATCACAGGGTGCACGCACACACAAAAGGCAATTTGGGAATACCGCAGAATATAGGAGCCCTACCAAGCAGAGGGAGAAATTACAAACTACACACACGTATACATACACACATACAGTACATACACACACACACACACAGACACACAGTACATACACACACACAGTACACACACACACAGTACACACACACAGTACACACACACACACACAGTACATACACACACACACAGTACATACACACACACACACAGTACATACACACACACACACAGTACATACACACACACACACAGTACATACACACACACACACAGTACATACACACACACACACAGTACATACACACACACACATACAGTACATACACACACAGTACATACACACACACACATACAGTACATACACACATACAGTACATACACACACACATACAGTACATACACACACACATACAGTACATACACACACACATACAGTACATACACACACACATACAGTACATACACACACACATACAGTACATACAGACACATATACAGTACATACACACACATATACAGTACATACACACACATATACAGTACATACACACACATATACAGTACATACACACACATACAGTACATACACACACATACAGTACATACACACACATACAGTACATATATACACACATACAGTACATATATACACACACAGTACAGACCAAAAGTTTGGACACACCTTCTCATTCAAAGAGTTTTCTTTATTGTGTTTTTTATTGTGTTCTTTAGCCCAAACAAGTCTCTTCTGCTTGTTGCCTGCCCTTAGCAGTGGTTTCCTAGCAGACATTCTACCATGAAGACCTGATTCACACAGTCTCCTCTTATCCTCCTTAACTTATCCTCCGCAGCAGAGGTGACTCTTGGTCTTCCTTTCCGGAGGCGGTCCGCATGTGAGCCAGTTTCTTTGTAGCGCTTGATGGTTTTTGTGACTGCACTTGGGGACACTTTCAAAGTTTTCCCAATTTTTCGGACTGACTGACCTTCATTTCTTAAAGTAATGATGGCCACTCGTTTTTCTTTACTTAGCTGCTTTTTTTCTTGCCATAATACAAATTCAGCCTCTTTGAATGAGAAGGTGTGTCCAAACTTTTGGTCTGTACTATACATATACACACACACATACACATACATATACATATACATGTACACACACACGTACGCACACATACTGTATACACACACAAGAGGCGAGAATTGAACCCCCGACCCTGGAGATGCGAGGCCACAGTGCTAACACCTCCACGTCTCCACCAAGAAAGTACATGTCATTGAGAAATAGCTTACAATATCAAGTTTAATTTTATTAGCTTTCCTTCTTAAAAGCTGTGTAGAAACAATGCTAGGACCATCTGTTGAAATAATGCTGTGTATGACTTTGGAATAAAAGAATCGTCAGTAGTGATGACACTAACAATGAGATTTTCACACAAGATGAGATTTTTATGGTTGAAACTGATCGATTCAAGTCAGTGTTTCTACAGAACCAGCATTAAAGTTGTTTCCAGTTTACAATTTTATGCCAATCAAATCTTTACATTTTAATTTCATTAGAAACTACATTTTCTTCAGAGATTCAGAGCGTGTCAAATTGCTGCTTTTGTCTCACATGAACTGCTGCCAAGCTTTCTGAAGAGCTTGTCTGCTTGTTTGCGCACTACAATCTTTTCAGCCTAGTACGTTACATAAAACTTTTTAATCACATTTACATCGTCACCGTTGTCAACGGAAAGATGACAACAATAATTTGTCATTATTCTCATCAGCCTAATTGACACTGTACAAAAAAAAAAAAAAAAAAAAAAACTTTCAAGGTTGTGGAGAATATATTCCCCCTGCAGGAAACAAAGTATACCACTTCCTCATACATGCACGCAAAACACACGTAAATAAGTCTCAGCATGCATATCTAATTTAATCAAGCAGGAAGTTGAGGACAATTATACTGCCATTAAGACACTGCTCCTTACATATTAAGGCCTACGGTATTAGTATTAGGCATTTTAATTAACCGTGATGTCTACGACAAGAGACAAACAGTTGAGAAATTAAAAAGTACACTAATTCATTCATGTGTTTCGTCCTTGTGCAGTAACTTGTTGGCTTGTTACATTTTATGTTGCTTCATAAAATAATCTCTTAGGCCCCGCCCTAAAATTCATCCCCCCGCCCCCAAGAGTTTATTTGCATATTTAAAAAAAAAAAAATTTTAAAAGACAATCTAAAAGCCTTGAGGCCTAATGATGCCAGATCCATTTTTTCCTCACTAATAGTGAGAGCAGCCACAGTCTAGGACATTTATGAGAAGTGCTCAGCTGGTGCAGACAGCTGCTCCAACAGCTTCTACGTCTGGCTAAATTTATGCTGCATGCTAATCTGATGAAAACAAGGAAGAAAGTAAAATAATTCACATGCCTCTGTCTGGAAAAAAAAAAGATGAAATCTTTTCAATCGTGACAAAATCTCAGGCCAACTACTTACCATCTGTAGTGTTTTTCTTGGGTTCAGATTTTTTAAAGCGTGTAAAAAATAAATAAAAATGAAATGGTGGAATCTTAAAGCATCAACTAACACACAATATCCATACATGGTTTGTGGCTAATCAAATATTCAAAGTGCATAGTTAATGACAGACATCTACAGTATGTTTTGGAGCATTAACCCATACTATTCACAACAAAGGTAAAGGTCTGGAGGGTTGGGGTTTATTTAACATGCAATTTGAATTCCAATTAGCTGAACATCACATAATTCCATAAATCATTAAAATAAAACTGTCAGAAATTTAACACACCTTCTAATGCCTTGGTCTTTCCTGGTTTTTATTTCTTTCTACATTGTAAAACAATTATAAAGGTCATCCAAAATAATCATCTTTGGTCAGGTGATATTGAGACGAGTCTGCTATTATGCTTAGTAAAGCCTTTATAACGGCTCTCATCTGTTTGGTAATTTGTGAACTTGTATATGTTTGGGTCTTGCTTACCTGAGATTGTCCCATGAAAGCCAGTTTCATCATGGTGTTTGTTGGGTTTTGCAAATGCACTTGACAATACTGTTCTTGCAAGAATTATTCCAGAACCTCATGTCTTAAACTGACTGTTGTTGTAACTTAACTACCTAATGTGATATGTTATTTTATAGTTTTTTTGGGGGGGGGCGGGGGGAATCCAGTACTGTTCTAGAATGTACTATACAATACAAAAACATCCAAACTGTTTTGAGTTGATTTGAAGTTTTGAGTGGTACTGTACATTTTTCCCGTTTCCCCACACAGACTATAAGCCCCATCATCCAGAGATCGCAAGTTAATAAAGCCAGGAATCCAAGAGAGCAAAATGAGCCATGCTCTATAGGTCGCTGTCAATCACACTGACACCAGCCAACCGTGGGACGTTTGTGAGCTCATGTTTACAGAAGAAGCTTTTCTCCAAATCTGTGTGATGCAGTATGATCAGCAGGTGAAAAAGATTTCATTACTTGGCTTCACATGTCTGCAGGGACGTATGCCTTAGTCTTCACCTTTTTATGCGTGGTAGCAAAGATTTATAAGGAAGAGCTGAATAATGAGTGGGAATTTATGCATAGGCATAATAGGGCAGTCAAACATCTAACATTTAAGTATAAAATATTGAATCAGTGGCTTCAATGTGTTCCAAACACTTGGCCTCTGTGTCTCATGTTTATTTACATGTGAAAATCTTATTTAGAAAAGTGCTTTTATTTTAACTTTTGGAGAATCTATTTACAATGAATATTTAAAGTGATGGTTACCATAGCATCCTTAGCTATCCATAGTTCAATCATTACATGGAAAGAATACAGTATGAATAACAGGGTTGCTATTGTACCTGCAGATTAAATGTGGCACACAGCATGTTTACTGAGAATACATATCAAAGTAAAAAACAAAAAGTAGCTGAATAATCTTTGTAAACCCCAGTGTCATCTAAGCTTTGCTGTACATTTAGAAAACTCGATGATGTGAAGAATGAGAAGCAGTCCTATCAAGATTCATTTAGAAGCACCCCAAATACATAGATCAATTATGTGAATCCTTCTAATCAGTTGATACAAATAATCCTAATCCATGCTTTCTTTCAGCTCCATCAAGCACTGGTGCAAAGCCAAATAAGCAGGCAAGACTTTCAAGCAAATTCAATCAAAATTAAATGATTAAAGTCTTTTATCTAGGCAATTTCCCCAACACATGTTTTAAATCTAGTTATATAACTACATGAAGCAAATAAACACTTCACAAGATATCTGCTGGGAGATGCCCGATACTCGTACAGCAACAAACCTTCACTATAAAGGCATGATCAAACGAAAGATTTTTAATTAAACCTTCACTCAAGCTTAAATACAACAGAGCACCGATTTAAAACATCAAAGTGCTCAACCACAACCTAATCACGACCTCATCAATGTCACAGTGACATTTACAACACAACAACGGAATCAGAAGGCATCAAAGAGCTCTTTAAATAAAAAGTCAATGCTCAATCTCTGATCTGAACTTTAATCTACTACAAATCAGAGGCCAGACACCAAACAGACAGAGTTACCACCTGAACCAACCACATTTATTAACATTCCCTAACTAACACTTTGTGTTAAAGCATCTTGTGTTTGTAAGATAGAATGTTTGTGCAGTAAAAAACAGAACACAGTTAGAAGTAGTAAAAACTACCTTTATTTTTCTATATAATCCCCGGTACTCTAATGCACTTATCCCACAACAAATTATACAACGATTTTCAAGGTTCAGGCATTCCACTTGCTAACTGTTCAGGGGAATGATTGCTCTGAGTGGGCTCTGAGACACAGGGATCGTCATTCATGGATGTGTGGCCGCCTTTACAACATTTGCACCATTCAAATGTTTTACTGCAGCTAAAAGTCTCATCACGTATTCTCTAAATGTCAATCAGTTTTATGACTTCATTCACGAGAAATTTAATCATCAGTCCCGGTTTGTCTTGAACTACCCTCTCAATATAGCATTCAGTATATCCGAGTAAAAGTCTACTAACGTAATACATCTTGATTTAGCCATTTTTTCCACTCTTACTTGCAGTAATGCATCAGATCTGAGCAGCTCCTGTGCATCATCCTCCCCAAGTCATTTCATAGGTTTTTTTTTTTTTATCTATTTTGGGCTCTGACGAGGCCAGTCCAAAACACTGATCTCTTCTGCAGACAAATGTTTGATGACTTGAATTTGAGTTTTGGGTCATTATTGGACTGAAAGGTGGATCTTCAGCTATCTAAAAAAAAGCATGGAGGTTTTGTGCCAAAATAGAATGATATTAGGACCTAGACGTTATTTCCTCTATCTTACACAGCCTCAAGCCTGGATGAAAAGAAGAAGCCATGTGGCTTCATGCTGCCACCACCATGCTTCTCCAAGACTGTTAGACTTGTGTGACACAAGTCTGCTGAAAAACTTCTACCATGGCCTTGTCAAACCATAACAAAAATAATTTGGGGTGATTCAGGTAGACTGAGAATCGGCTTCTGTCCCGACACTCTTTCCCCACAGTCCAGGCATATGAACAATACAAGAGATTACAATCATACTCAGGGGCATGTTAACAGTAAATCAGATATTCCTGCAACCTCACTAAAAAGTTTTGTTCTGTCAGTTTTGGATGGTAGTCTAATGATTGATACAATAACACATAAAACATGATGTGTTTTCACGATAATATCCAATTTCTTCAATAATATCAAGAAAAGCAAAAATATTAAGAAATTGTAACTCGATAAATGAGCAAGGTCTAGAAATACGAGTAGTACATATACGTCTGGTCTGCTGAGCGTCACTTGATCACAACTCAGCTAATGGTTCTTCTCTCTCTCACACTGCGGGATTGTGGGTAATCATCTCTCATGTTCGGTTTCAGTGCACATGCGTCATTTGTACAGTCAACATTTGTGCGCGCGTGCACTGTTGACTAAAGCATTGTGACCACATGTGAGTGTGCATAAAGCTTTTTTTTTTTTTTTATGTCCAAGTGTAGTGATTGTTCTTTAGTAATTGTATTGCAACAACGGCCCGCGTGAGGAAAAATGTCACATTTCTGCGAAATCCTTAAAAGGACCCAAAAGTAAGTGTTATTCGAGAGGGTCCTCGGTAAAGTCACACGTTTACGATAAAACACAAAAGAGTTTGGTGTAAAGTCTAAATTACTTCATTGACGACAGGAACATGATAATTTGTTAGTGTGCACACTTACTGTACGTTCATATACTGTAATTTCTTTTTTCAACACAAGTTTTAATTTGTTTTGTACTTAAACTTTGTTGGTTGGTACACTGAGCAACCATGACATTAAAATCATGAAGTAAATAACATTGGTTAGCTCTTTACAATGGCACCTGCCACAAAGAGAAATATATTAGGCAGGAAGCGAACATTAAGTTAAACATTGGCACACAAGGCTCATTGATGTATGTGAAAAGCGAAAGCTAGTCCGTCCTCTCTGGTCTCACAAAGGAGCTACTGTAGCACAATGTGGTCATAGTTCCCATGCCGACCCCTGTCCAGTACTGAAAGCACCTACAATGAGCATGTGAGCATCTGAATAAATGATGGAGCAATGGAAGAAGGTGACCTGGTCTGCTGAAGCATGTTTACACACAACTGGATGTGCACCATTTATCTGTGGAAGAAATGACAACAGGATGCACGGCGGGAAGAAGGGAAGTCTGCACGGCAATGTTCCGCTGGGGAACCTTGGCTCCTGCCCTCCATGTGTGACATCTACCTAAACATTGTTGCAGACCAACACTTCACGGTAATAGTATTCCCTGATGGCTGTGTATTCTTTCAGCCGCA
Organism: Clarias macrocephalus; assembly: GCA_011419295.1. Classification (NCBI taxonomy): domain Eukaryota; kingdom Metazoa; phylum Chordata; class Actinopteri; order Siluriformes; family Clariidae; genus Clarias; species Clarias macrocephalus. The sequence continues at coordinate 6,937 of JAAGKR010001645.1, forward strand.
ATAATAAAAAATAAAAGACTGCAATAATTGTTCGGGAATAGATTGATGGACACAACACAGAGTGCAAGGTGGTGACCTGGCCTTCCCCAGATCTCAATCCAATCAAGCTTTTGTAGGGCAGTGCTAGGACATGTCCATGAAGGCTCCACCTCAGAACTTACACGACTTAAAGGATCTGCTGCAACCATACACAATATTAGTTAGGTGGCTGTTATGTTGGGTCCTTCTATTTTTCCAACCAAATCTCTCCAAAAACACTCATAATAGATAATTTTGAGCAAATGATACAGCTAACCTCTAGTGGACATCTATATAGTCTGAAGTAGATGTGCTCCTTTTCACCATTTTATATGCCGCAATGATACAAGTATTACAGCGCACATTAAAAATGTATTACATCTGTACCAGTACCAAGTAAACTGGGCATAATTCTTTCAAGCCATTCAAATCTCTTCAGGTCCTCTGGCCTGGAAAAAGCTACACTGTTTTCCATTTCCTTGCTTTTTGCGTCATCCTATTCCTTTCCGCATGGGTTTCTTGAGTTGGTATCAAGAATTTTAAAGGCAAACATTCACTGAAATCCCGGTCATTATTTTAATTCAAAGCTTCATTTCCGGACTGCGCTCAACCCAAATCCATTTTAATCATCATCTCGTATCATGATGTAAATATGTAAAAAATATAAAATTGTAAAAAAAAAATTAAAAAAAACTAACAGATGAGGGAAAAAAACTTGGTTTAACAACAACTTCACAAAATATTTTAACCAAAGAAGTCTTATTAATAAATAATAATAAAACACCAGCAATTGACTATCACCTTTTCAACCTTTCTAGTTCAGGTTAGCAAGAAACAATTAGTGAGTAACCTTTATACACATCTCAACTGACCTATTAGCATGATTTAACAAAAGTGGTAAAAAGCACTGCAATGGTTTTCCTCTGCAGGCTTCAAACCCTATGTAAAAGAAATCAACAGTGGAGCATGAGGACAAGCAGGACGTGCAAGCAGCAGTTCTTTGATTAGGGAGGCAGCATGATGCCGTCTCTCCACTGAGCATCTGCCTACTCACCTGCTGAGTATCATCAGAGGTCCTCAGCATGCAGTAGGCCTCTAAAGTCCTCCTTCATCTAAATAACATCAGATAAACGACAGGCACACAAGGCAGACAGCTGCTGCACTCGTTCAACTTTTCCATTCGCTCCACAAAGACACTGCATAAGGCTCAAAGTGAAATGGAGGACGCGAGCTAACAACAAAGGCTCTTGAAGATGACAAAGATCATCTCCATCTTTATCTTGTTCCTCATGCATGGATTTTCAAGAGTCAACAAGGCAAATCAGTTATGCTTTAAATCTCCAATACCTTATGGGATGAGGTCTCTTCACTAAAATTGGGAGACCAAATTCTTCCTAGGCTCCCGCTATTCCAGCATATATTTTTTTCCCACCCGCTTCCAATAAACGTCCTGTGCCAGAGCAGAGTTTGAATCAGAAATCCCAGGCTGCAGGCAAACTGTGACTGATGTCAAGTGGGCTGATGAGCTGAGAAACCGGAGGTGAGAGCATAGCTATAGGGCAGCACCTGTGTAGGTGTTGGAGGATTGACGGAGGAAATGATAAATAACCGCAGGCAGCAGGAGCCAGATAGTTCAGTCCAGGTGCTCCTCCTGAGGGCTTAGCCTGAGCACCGGATCCGTCGACAGGGCAAAAGCAATAACTGACAACACCAGTTTCAAGCCTGCCAAGTCCGCATTTAACCCGCAGGTGATAATTAAAATGTTAATTAACACTGCTGGTTAACAGGTGACAGGGATGCACTCCCCCAGACTGTGGACCACCTGGCCCTGCAAGTATGCTCTCTCACCTCCTCTCTGCTACACACACCTCTTCTGTTAAATAAAGAACAGCCTCCCTCGTTCACACCAGGGGTCTGTATTAGTCAAAGTAAACACTGTAACCTACCCCCCCGCCCCACACATGGCCGCACACTCATCCACACCTCTGAGCCAGAACTCAAGAGCCGGCGTAAACCAGTTACCTTTAACAGGGCGGCAGCGATAAGGAAATATGAGCCAGCGTGTAATGAATTTGAAGGATGAAATTATTAACGCTTTTTTTTTTTGCCAGCTGGTCCGGTAAATAATGGTCTTCGCTGATTCATTAAGCGTGGCCGTCAGCAGTGAGATGAGTGCCTAGAGTCAGTTTATTAATTCTTGTCTGGGATCATGTACCGTTCAGGGCATGAGATTTGTTCAGTGTGTACTCATAAGAGCTTAGAAATAAACATACATAAATGTACTTAACTTTTAAGAAATGAATAGATCATGCTAGAAAAGGAGATACTGGCCATTACAGAATATATCTGAAGAGAGAATTTACCTACTCGCACACATACATACGTACAGATTTTTCCGTCAAGCCATATGGTTAGTTCCAGTTAGAGGGAAAATAATAGTTACATTTGTACTAAATAGAAAGGAACTCTAAAAAGATACCACCTCAGTTTAGCTCAGTGGGACTGCAGACGCTTTACACGAGTCTCAGCAGAATTCTGGAATGTATTTTTGCATGGAACAAGGGTGTTGGATTTGGCTCACATTACTTACAATGCACTCACGTTCCAAGTTATAAACGTCTCAACAATCTTGCAGAGCAAGAAATTTCTCAGAACAAAAGACCTGTGGTGATGTACGTGCATTCCTATCAGATTTTAATTGAAGACAGACTTGAATACTTCCCCTTTAAGGGTATGTAATCACACGGACACTAGCCTGTGTGACCCTGTATGCAAAAGTGTAGGGAAATCACCCCCCTCAAAAATGCTTTCAGTTCTCTCATTACTAAAATAGATTAATGAATGTAGATTACAAGCGCAAATCTAGTAAACAATATAAAAATGTTACATTATACAGCACATTATTCAGTTTTTCCTCTATATATTCTGCATTACAGATGCTGGCGAAAGGTTTTCCCCATGGATTTAGCTTGAAGCAAGTGGTCCCTCTGGACCTGGATATCTGAAGAGAGGAGACCAGCTGTTCAAACACCCCCCAGACAGATGAGATCTCCATCTGGATCTCGGCAACTGATAGGCCACTTAGCCATGCACGTTTATATGATTTTGCTATACATTTATTATGATCAATTTGAGAACATGAAGGGAAAGTTCCTCCATTTAACTTTTCTTAGCAAAGCGTTTATTCAATACTGGGCATGAGTTAAATAAGATGCGACAGAGCTTGAATCTGAGCAGACATCAGTGATGTATAGAACCTGTCAGGGGCATCTCACATGCTTGCTTTAGCAGGGTGAAGAAACATAGATTTGTATAAGAAAAAAAGAAAAAAAAAACATTAAAAACAGTTGCACCTGAACTTTCAAGACACTGACAGGACATGAAAAAGGCCTTTATTTAAGCTTGTATGTCCATGTGGTGTTCACGGTCATGTTTTTTAGCTGCTGTTCATCATTAAAGCAGGTGTATAGCAATGTGCATCATTAGTACAGTGCAGGAGGCATGACATGACAGGAGATTGTTTATGTGCAGATACAAGAGCCGAGCGGCTGCAAGAACAAAGAGGGGCAGCCCGGAAAATACATGGCAGCACTGAAGCAAATTGGGAAATTTACATCAAGAGTGCTCCTCAGTGCACGGACCGCCGGTCATATTCTACAGCGGGACTCAGAGGGGTGGTGTACACAGCATGTGGCGGCTGGATAAAGGTCATTATTAGGCACCTGACTGGGGCTTGTCTTCAGTTCACTTTTCTCCTGGACCACACATACTCACAGAGCGTCAGACACACACACATCCAACTCTGTTGTACAGAGACGTAATAAGACAAAGCATGTAGCGCCTGCAATGGACCGATCCACATCAGACCGATTAGAGCAACAAATTGTATAAATCACAGGAGTTTTCAACACCGTTTATTGTAGCACACTCGTCATATCCTATTACCAAGACCTACTAATGTGATAAAAGCCAAAACAAATAACAAAAAACTGACTTCACGGTCTGCCAAAGTCTTACATCCAAACCAATTTTAAATGATTCAAACCTCGGTGGTTTGAGGTATCCATGGCCACAGAAATAATAAAGCATTTTGATTTGTTTCGTCTCTGTAAAACAAAAGCTTTATTAGACAATTATACAAGAGCGTTCTACACCTCCAGAGCCTGCAGAGGTGGTCAAGCTGTGTCTGAGGACATTCCTTTCACATTCTCCATAAATTAGCTTCCGTTACTCCCAAATGTAATTAGCAATTATTTTCCCCTTTTACATCTTCGAAGTTAGCCTTGTTTGGCTTTTGATAAAGCCCTTTTAAACTGAATACTCTTTGCACAGCAGGTTTTTATTCCAGGGAAAACTAACTTTTATTAAAAAAAAAAAACCCTAAGGACATGTTAAAAAGTTTGCCTGCTCTGAAACTAGGTTAATGATGAAGAAATTTCTCGGTCTTCTGTGTCGAGCCAGAGCTATTGTGCTTTGCGACGTCAGCTGTTTTCTGAGTAGGTTTCATGAAAATTTCAAAATGAGCATATAAATTAAAACTTACAGTCAACGCTCTGGTTTCCTTCTCTCTTCAGCATCTGGACAGCACCCACATATTTCTTCAGCTGGACCTTCAGCACCTCGTTTTCCCTGCAAGACAGACAGAAGAGCCGCGTCTGACTCAGCCATGCCTGTGTGCCCAGTATGAGCCATCAAATTGAGTTTATCTTATGATGTCCATTTTTCCTTTTAAGAACGGGCATGAACGGCTCTAACCTTTAGACCTTTAATAATAATTATGAAAACAGAATAAACAAGGCTAGCAAAGAAAACAACATTTATAAATGAAGGAATAAAGTGATCAAGAGAAATTATCATAAATTTTTAGACATCCAACATCTTAAATTAAAAAAAATCTACAACATATGGAACCAGCAAATGTTGTTCTGCCACCATGCCTAATAAAAACCTGATTCAATTCTTGGAGCAGCTTTACAGCTGCTGGTGAGAATCTTCCTTGAGCTGTGGCCTAAGGGCTGTGAGATGTGTGTGTGTGTGTGCGCGCTTATACTCAACTTGGCTGATTCTGCTGGTTTAGGAAAAATCAATCATAATCAATTCAGGCTGTGAGGCTGTGAAAAGAAGCTTTCCTATTCTTGCTGAGGGCCTCTTGCAGCTCTCTTATCACACCACATTTTAAGGCCTTGAATAGCCAGGAGAATGGAGGATTTCCGGAGGCGCTCAGATAGCCCAGTGTGGTTATTGGGAGCCAGCGAGCTGTGCACAATTCCAGTGTGATTTAATTAAAGCTTATAAATGGCAGGTCTTCTGTGGGGAGCCCTCCACCCTTCACGTGTGCCACACTGATCTTTTCTATTGTCCATGTTGGGCAAACCTCAGAGTTCTCACATAACAATTTCATAGTCTAGAAATTAAGATGCCAAACATGGAAGGGAGCCCCAACATCTCTAATGGGATTTTTCAAGCTAGAGTAGAACTAACGGGTATTTAGTAAGCACCAGGTTTTTCGTATTAGTGCAGAAGGTAGGAGGACAAAGATTACGAGGTAGTAAAATAGTTGCCCTTTTGTATGTAGAATTTGGAGATCGAATCCCAACGTCACAGCCATGTGCGAGCAAGGAATGTAAAAACAGGCATGCATACAGCCTCTGCCCTGACAATCACAGTTATTAGCCATCATGTAGTCATAAGCAGACAAATTACAATATGTATTTATATGTTAAAAATAATGTTGAAAATTTGGACACACCATCTAACGCCACGGTCTTCCCTGATTCTTATTCTGGCTACACTGTAAAACTATGCTGAAGGCGTCCAAAATATGCAATAATATCCTTTGACCAGTTGATATTGAGATGTGTCTGCTACTTATGTTCTGTACAGCCTTCATTACAGCTCTAATCTGAGGTGCCGTTAATTGGTGATTTCTGAGGCTGGTAATGAGGCTAAATTAACTTTTCCTCTAAAACAAAAGTATGTTTTGGTCTTGCTTTCATGACAGTCACTTTCATCATGGTGGGTTTTGCAAAAGCACTTGACAATACTGTTCAATACAAGAACTGTTCTAGAAGAGCCATGTCTGACTCAGCTATGCCCATGATAAGTATAAAACTCAAACTGATGTCCAGTTTCCCTTTTATGAGAGCTGACCGTTGTGTCTTAAAGTAACAACTGCCTTTTGTTGTTGTTAATTATCTAATGCCATACGTGTTATTTCCTAGTTTTGAAATCCTCAGTATTGTTCTAGAATATACAAAAACAAATCCAAACTTTGACTTGGTAAGGAGAGGGGTAAGGAGATAGTCTAACCTCCACTATAAATATGTAGTGTTTGTCTGGACATGTCTGGAGAGTGAGGATTGCATTAACTCATTTAATCCTAATCTGCAGTACATAATACATACACCTGACTAACATTAATTCAATGTATTATTTCGTTTTATAAAATCAATGGCAAGAACATTTTTCATTTACTGTATTTTTATATTTTATAGATTAAAGTGATTTTCCACATAGTGAGGAAATTGTTAATCTTATTAAATCATATTGCATGACATTCACATGGTAGTAGTTATACACACACAAAGTTCAGCTTCTTAATTACAGTTTCATTTTTTAACTGTCAGAACTGACCTTTTTATCAATGAAATGAAATGATTCCTTGAGGCTTCCTGGGGCTTATGATCATAGTTCCTACCATTTGCACAGCATGGCAGAGGTGACAGGAAACACATTTTCTGAACGAACTTTCACTACCAAGCTCTTTTTTTTTTTCTTTTTTGTCATGGAAAAGCAAAATCAACGGCCTAATTCCTAAATGTTGAACAAATTAAAAATGACCTTCAAAGCAAAATTTCACAGAAATCTCTATCCCTGCAGAGTTTGAAAAAAAAGGTCTATGACAGTATAATTGGTCATCATTGCACATCAGGTGGACGTCAGCATGCAACCCTGGCACAACATAAATCCTACAGTAAAGCAGTGAAAGGTTTGGAAGATCTAACCCACCATCACGGATATGATACAAAATGAGAAACACAATGTGATGGGGAGGGACAGTTATGGAAAGGAGGTAAAGTTCAGATTGGTTGTGTTTCCTGGCTTCAGTGTATAGGAATGTACCTATTCAAAAGATATGGTGGTCCATTCCCTGGAGCTTGTCTGGCGGGTGGATTGAAAACAACAAAAATTGAACCGGGGTAAAAGTAGAGCATCAGACCTCCTCGTCCACTTTAAAATATCAGCAGGTCCAACATTTTACAATACTATGTTATCAGTGTTATGCCCTGATAGTCTGACAGAGCGATGAAACACTCACAGCTGAAGTGTGAGAGACAGTATTACGACATTGTGAGATATTACAAATGAGTCATTGGTTTGATCCATTAGAACAGGTGAGGAACTGGCACCCATGACATGAACGCTTTTCCTTGGCACAAAACTTTTATTGTAAATCCTGCCAAACCTGCGTCCTGCTCCCTGCAGAGTGCTTCCTACTGTTCCAGATAAATTCACTCATTCACTCGCTCGGCGTGTTATCCACTGTATCCGAGACGCCATTACACTAAAACTAATGAAACACCAGAACAATCAGCACGTCCCTGTAAAATAAAGCACAAATACCAAAAACAGTAGAAACACTCGACTGGATTTTAAGGGTTTTAAGAGGGATTTCTGATACAGGCGAAAACTGAGACTACCTACCCCCACCATGACAACACTTTTCACCCTAACCGCCTGGTCTATGTTGGCCGGTTTCCTGCACCATGGCGTTCGGCGTCATAGCAGAGCAGGCAGCATTTTGGCTGAGAAGGTGCGAGCGCGTGAGCGTGTCAGCCTGGTGCTGAGCACAGCCCCATGTCTTAAGCACTGCCCACTGTGCACGACTGAATCAAGAGCTCGCATCTTCGAAAGATCTCACACTAAGCAGCCGGCCAAGCTGCCCCCTTATTTTTAGTCTCTATCGACTTGGCAGGATTTCATTTGAGTCAGACACTTTGATTGACTTCACTGCTCCTTCTGCCTCAGAGTCTAAGAAACTGAGACTGAAAAAGCCAAAATAAGACAAGCTTAAGTCACCCACGTTCCTTCCTCATGCAGGGAGCAGGGAAATGAATGAAAGGGATTATTATTTTATTATTATTTTTTTTTTTACAGAGTACAGTAGTCCAGAGTATAATTTTATACCTAGAAAGAGCTGATTAACTCCAATCTTCTTATTACCATTTGTACTACGGATGGGCAAATGTCAAATTTTGCCAAAATAATATCTTCAAAATGTTGCATAGTAACAGTGGACATATACTGCGTATTTATGCCACAAAATGAACAAATACATGAAAAAATTATCCAAGTCCAAATAAAAATGGATGCAAAATGGCTACTGTACCCAGGCTACTGCTGATCATTTTCATGCAGTTTTAAAGCAAAAAAAACTATTGCTGTGGTTGTCATGCACATGATCCATTATTAATCATTTAAATCATATTGTTTTTTCATCAAAAATATTTGCAAGCGCCAGCATGGTGGCGGAGCGGTTAGCATTTTGGCCTCACATTTCCAGGGTCGAGGGTTCGATTCCTGCCTCTAGTCTGTGTGCTTGGTGGGTTTCCTCCGGGTACTCCGGTTTCCTCCCACTCCCACACAGATTAGGATAACTTTAGGATATCTTTTTCTTTCTGTCACTAAATGTGTTGCATGTGCATCCTACTCAAAGTGACGGGTGCTATCAGACAAACTTTCAGTAGCATAAAAAAAAAAAAAAAATTTTTAAATGCGGTTCAAATTTCAATAAAATCTCTATATGAAGGTCTCCAGACTGACTAGTCAATCCGGCCACTCAAAGCAATGTTCTCACTGTGTTTATCTTGCAGATTTCAGAGACCTGCAACCGTTCTGTTTTACCAAGAGGTAAATTTATGCTTGAGTGATCCACATTAGCTCAAAGAGGTCCTTATGTTATAATCAGATTGGTTTTGTTCTACACCTTTTCAGTCAAATGCATTAAAAGCTTTGAAGCTACTTTGAAACAGCCAAATCCAGGACATGCTTAGTGGCCATTATGCATGAAACTGAAGGTCTAGATCAAAGTGCTTGTACCTCCCAAGGGCCTGAACTTTGGCAGTGTGCCTCTCCTCCAGGTCAGCCAGCTTTTTCTTTAGACCGTCAACCTCGAGCCGCAACCCAGATGAGTGTTCCATCTCTCCATCCAGCAGACTGCGCAGAGACCTGCAGCCATAAACAAACACACACACAGCAGTAAATTCATGGTAGCTCACAGAAACAAAAAAGCTACAATGTATTAATAGTCCATGCATACTGCCCAAATTTGTCTGCCCATTTACAGCCATATAAGAATTCCCATAAAGGGTTAATTATATGCAAGATCATATACGATAAGGTGCTTATATTGAGGAAATCACAGCCGTTTGTTCAAAACTGGCAAAGCGAGGAGAAACAAAAGTGACTCACATGTTCTGCTCTGTGAGCTCATCCTTCCGGTTCATCATGGCCACAATAGCTTGACGTAGTTCGCCTGTAGGAGCAAAATACTGTAATTTTTAAAAGAGGACCAGAATAAAACTTGACTAGATCATCACAATTTTACCCGTCACAGGGAGACATGCTCAATTTCTCACAGGACAATAAGAAGATATATTCAGTGTACTGAATATATTGGTGATGTTCAGTGTCCCATGTAGACCGCTACTCTTTTCATTAATGGATACTGTTCCAGACTGCTGACATTTTCATTTGTATAGCACTACAGAAATAATAAAGAGAACTTTGTGGAGCTTAAAATACCAGCCAGACATTAATTTCTTTAAGTGAAGGTGACGTGAAAGAGGAAGACATTTATAACACCACACAGCCAGAGGGTTACGCCAGCGAGTTCAGTTTAACAACCGACTACCTGTGAACACTGACTGGGAGACAATGAGTCCTTACCTAACACTTTTTTTTTCCAGAGGCCCATTTTGCCAGGAGACAATTCTCCTCAAAAAATAACAGGAACAAACAGGCTAACTAATCGTCAAGGTAAAATTATGAGATGCTGTCAGGTATGAAAAATTTACCCACGTAATTCTGTTCATTTCTTTAGATTTTATTTCCAAAAAGCCAGACTTTCTTGTACGCCTGTAGTCTTGAGGAACAGTTCTCCAGGCTTCCTGAAGGACTTTTTTGGGTCTGATCTTATTTTCAGTCCAGTCCTTGTACCTGACCTGTTTCAGAGGGATATCTGTTGTTTGTTAAACCACACAGTAACCCATCATTCAAGAATAATATAAGGCATGAACCAGTGAGAAAGAGGTGAAGAGAAGATGATGATGGATGATCAGACAGGTGATCAGTATTCCGGTGATGCTGAGTGGTTGGAAAAGACGAGGGTAAATGAGCTTGCTGTTGAGGGTGATACATAAACAACCAATTTTGAAGTAAAAAATTTGTTTCCATTTATTTATTTTAAGCTAGTTTGGATTTACTTTCCTATATATTAGAATATCATCTTAAATTTCCAAACTATGAAATAACATGTATGAATTAACACAGAAGTCAGTTGTTATTTTAAGACACTAAGGACAGCTACTCAAGTGCATTTGTAAAACCCATCAAGCACCATGATGAAACTGGCTCTTAGGCCTCCGAGTGGCGCAGTGGTAAAAGCACTCGCCCTATCATCCGGAGATCACTAGTTCGAATCCCGGGTGGTGCTGTAACCTCTCGCAGCCGGAGGTCTAGAGAGAGCTGATTGGCCGAGCTCTCTCAGAGGGGAAGGATGAGAGGTACTTGATGCTCCCACATTAATCACGGCTCTACAGCCAGTCAGGGGCGCAAGTAGCAGAAACATCTCAATATCAACTGTTCAAAGGAGATTATTATACACTAGATGTGCCTGCAACTTAGGTAGCATGGAATTTAAATACACTCTCATAAGAACGCCATTTATTCAATTTTGGAATCAACTAAAATGTATACATGTTACCGAGAAGTACGCGGAATTAATTTGTGAAATCATGTTTATTAAGTAGATTTCAATTGCACACTCATAAGCGTGTATTAAAAACCATACAGAGCCATCTGTTGAATTTTGAGGTTAACAAATTTTTTTTTTCTTTTTTAAGGTCGATTTTATGACATAGGGGCGTTTTCCACTTAAATTTCAAGGTGGCATATCTTCTCATATCAGCCCAAATATCACCCTAACTTTACAGTTTTATTACATGTATAGATTCTGGATGCCTTAAGTGTTGTTTTACAATGTAGAAAGAAATAAAGATCAGGATTGACCATGAATTTAGAAGTAGTAGTAGCAGAAGTCACTGGAAGTGTGTACATGTATATGAAAAAAAATTTTATAATAATAATAATAATAATAATAATAATAATTTTTTTTTACTTAACAGTAAAAAATGTCCATTTTAACAAAATCAACCGATGAGTAAAAGGATGATTTAAAAAAAAAAGTTTGATATATCAGTTAAACAACCACACTGTTCAAATGGGTTTCGCAATTGCAGGTGCCAGCAAGCAGTTCCTGACTGCACAGCTAGTAATAATTTTACCCCTTTACTTACTGTCTCTTTGTACCTGCAATGATGGAGATGCTCAGTTTTCCATAAGTGCATAATTTGATCATTTATTTAGTTTTTTTAAATATGTTTTTTTTTTTTTTTTTATTGCAAGTAAGGAAAAATCATTTTCGCACAAGTCTCCAGCATGCTCGGTTGTCTTCTGCACAGATCTGCTGTAACTGTGGCACAATGCAGCCCAGGTGTCATGGAATCATACAGATGGGTCCCCCACTACTGTTATCTCTAGCAAGCACATTCTCAGTACAACCCGTGAATACCCTGTGACAAGGAAAGATCCCTCCTACAACAGGCCGTGAAAAATAATGTGAGGTAGCTCCTGAGCAGCGCAATCAAAAGCCCTCACCTCACCTATCGTCAGGAGACTGCTGGTACAAACCACAAACAATTGCTACAGCGATAAATAGCTGATAATTGACCTTGCCTGCTGGTTGGGAAATATTAGACTGAAGACTCTATACTGTTCATCTGTGAAACATTAGCCAGTTATAGGTGTCTATGAGCTCTATGTACGTGTACGTAGGTAGTTAATAATTTCTGCAAGGGCATTCAGCTCACTTGTAATAGCACATGAGCAGCATCGTGTCATGGCAGAGCTGCACATGTCTTGAAGGAAGCAGGCGTCAGATTTTACCATCCCCTGGTTTTTAGCGGTTGTGTAATACAGGACACGTCGCCAGTGGGTAGCAAGTGGTGAATAAACTGGAGCAAAACTAAGTAAAATAAATTGTAGACTGTGATTTCGTATACATTGTTAAAGAGGTTGGGAAGCCGTGATTTGCAGTACAACAAAAAGCTTCTGCTCCAAGTGAAGTATAAAGCCTGGAGGATTTGCATCAGCAGCAAAACGGGAGGCAGTCTTATGCTTCAGTGCTCGCAGTGCCTGAAGGCTGCTCCCATCTTGACAAAACAAAGATCTCATATTAAAACCAATCTCAGGAGCTGTAGACCAATCTTTGAAGGAACTCATCTATGTAATCATGCCCAGCCCTCTCCACAGGAAGTAAACTTGAAAACGTGAGCAAAAAAATAAATAAATGAAATGCCGCAAAGATCACCTTTAGAAGAAGTCTTCATCATTTGTCAAGGGCCTACCATCCTCACTAGTGAACAACTGAATTAGAGTGCACTGTACCCTAACAAAAGAAAACTGAAGAAGCACTCAGGAGAGCTGATATCATCATCTGTTTACGGAAAGAATGTAGAACATTAAAAAAAAGTCTTATGATGATAAACCTGGAACATACATGGGCAAACCCTGGCCCAGCCGGTCCTAGTGTGAGCTCCTGCATTAAGATGCGAGTATCTCAGAGGCCGCACCTCCAATATGTTTGCTTGTGCTTTTAAACAAGATGCTTGCGGCATTCATAGAGTGAAGCACGGTGACACACACACAGCATATCATACTAATGATGTTTCTGCCGTGTGCTTCGTGTTCATGGGTTTTTAGCAAGAAACTTTACTACATACACAACGTTCATGCCTTATTTAGCCACGTATTGTCATATGCTAAACAGCACATGAGCCAATTGTCAGCTTGGAGCCCTACTTAAGAAGAGTGGTAAAAATTTAAGTTCATAAAAGTCACAAATACAACAAAATTAAAGTCTATTATAGGTTGTAATGGAATTTGTGCCATGGTAAGAAAGTGCAGCTGTTCACGTGTATAGACCAGTTATCATAAAACAATCACAGATGTATCTAGTATGTATTTATGGGGATAATTAGGAGAGTGGTACATCGGACACAATTGAACATACAAGCTTAATGGTGCGTATCTAAAAGGGAAAAAAAAAGGAAATGTCACCCCCAAGCACCTATTTACATTTTAATGTGGTTCCTGAGCCAAAAACTTTGCCCATCCCTACCACAGACTGTCAACATGATTGATTTTACAACTTTCAGTACTGGGGGGGAAAAAAATAAATCTGTATTGCAAAGTTTCATCAATTTTTACATTAATTTCTGGAGATGTGTATACAAGGTCAGAATGAGAGAGAGAGAGAGAGAGAGAGAGAGAGAGAGAGAGTGAGAAACTAAGTGTGTATCGCACGTGTGTGCGCGTGTGCGCGTGTGGATGATCCCGCCTCCTCCCGGGAGCCTCCATCTGGTGGAGAAACACACCCTGGTGACTCGTTCGTGCCTCGGACACAGAAACACACATGCACCCACACACAATTTATGAGTAATCACAATAGCAGTATCCACACACAGAGATGCACAAAAATCTAAGCAGACGAGACCGGTGCAAAAATTTTCCACTGCCATTACACAACCATGTTTTGGTGCGTTTTTTTTTTCTTGCCATGTCTAAAATTGCCGTTCAGGTTACAAGAGCAAGGGAGGCTCCCATGCATTTGTTATTACTTTGGGCAAAGTGGGCGTGATCATAAAGAAGTTCCAACTCGTAGACGGAGCAGGTTTCAGTCACTCCTTTTCGACTCAGAGAGAAACTGAATAAGTGCATTTATAGCTAAAAACTAAATATTTCAACATTGTGTTGTGCTCTATTGAAAGTATTTTATTTCTATTCATACCTAATCTCTGCCACTTCTGGGATCATCTTAGTGTACAATTTGTATTTACAGTATGAAGGCAGAATTGCTGAAGCACTGCTCTGGATCAACAGTGCCCTCCACTGGAGAAAGGTGCTCAATCCAAAATAAAAATAAAAAGATGCAACAGGCTTAAACAACATATATTTATGCAAATTGACAATTAAGTTATTTTTAAATATCCAGTGTGTGTGTGTGTGTGTGTGTGTGTGTGTGTGTGTGTGTGTGTGTGGAAACAAAAAACATTTCCTGCTTTATGTCCTTTTCCCATTTTTGTACTGGCCATGGCTTCATCAATCCAATCAGATTTTTCTACTTTATTGTGACCTCAAAGTAGATCCCCTCCCACTGACTAAACTTTGCTGCTCTTTATTGGGCGTGGCTCAGCAGTAGCTCATTTACACAGACACTAAAATGCTGCGTTTGGAAGAGGAGAAGTGAAACAGAGTGAGTTTAAGGTAAGAACGAATTATCTGAGGGTCATTTCAACTGGAGCATTAACACACACTTTGGGAGACCTCTGAGACCTGAGTTAACGTGTGAAAAAAAAAATGGGACCTTTAAATCAAAGGTTAAACTATAAACAAAAACATAGACTGAGACTTTAGAGCAGTGTGATAGAAACCAGTCGTCAAGGACTCGCCCCGGAAGCAGATCTGCCACCAAGAGTGTATTTTTATATGACTAACAGCTACAGTAATACAGTGGGAACATGAGTGAAAGCGGGCTCAAAGCATTTAAGCAGAACATAGCTTTTTTTGACCTGCGCAAAGTGGTTCCGCCAACTGTGAAGCACTTGATCTGCTAACAGAAGGTTTTTTGAAGGTTAGATTACTTAAACTCTTTTTGATCTCTACCATTATAATTTCCCATCTTTTTGGGAAATCTAAAATGTATTTGTGTGAAATGAAAGCCAGGCACGAATGGCCCTTCCTCCACATGGATGTCAGGTATCAGTGGCACAAAGGCAAGGCTGGCGGGAGAGCGTTATACTCACAGAGTTTCCCGATGAGGTAGGAAACTTCCTTTCTGTAAATCCCCCTAATGTTACAGGTACCCCCAAGTGGGGCACACACACACAAAGAAAATACGAGGGGGAGTCAAAAATTTTAACTGGGGTGTAAGCAAAAATGGACACCCAACTTGTGATTTGCATGGAAGAAAAGTGGTGTCCAATGTTAAGTTCTTAGGGGGTATGTGGTGCTGAAGCAACTTAAGGAAGAGCGTAAACAAAAAAGTGGTTGGATATTTACAAAAAAAATTGTATCAATACTCTAAGAAAGGCAAAAAAGAATCATTACTGTTGAAAAGACATAAATTTATCACTAGTGCCGGAGAGTCAACAGCAGAGTATGGAACGGAAAAGTCCTCAATCGCAGAACAAGGAAAAGTTCCTTGGAAACTTCAAGTTAAATGCAAAGGGCACTGTGATCTTGCAAGTCCGCACAATTTTTCAAACAATGTTGACACTCTGCAAAACTTTGTTTTGAGGTGTTAAAGCATCCTCTCCCTATAGTTCTGATCTCGCTCCATCCGACTTTCAACCTGTTTGGTCCTCTGAAAGCAGCCCTACGTGGATAAGGATTTACTTCTGATGAAGAAGTGAAGACAGCGGTGGATTCGTTGCTCAAAAAAGTTTTCAAACGAAGGAATACAAAATCTTGTTGACAGATGGGAATTGCATATTGAAAAGCAATGAGATTATGTAAAAAATATGCGCATTTGTATTTTCTGAAAGCAAATTAAAATAAGTTCTAAAGCCAGTTTAGAATTTTTACATTTGACACACCAACAAGAGAAAAACAAACAGATCACACGTTTAAAATGGCTAATGTTTTCCTACCAAGGGGGTTCCCTCTCTCATTCCAATCTGTTCCAACTCTGGTGATTACATGATGCATTTTTGTTCTGATATTTGGATATTATTCAGATTATTAGTGGAATATTAGGGTTGATGTGAATGCAGGTATTCTTTCTATTGTGACTCATTCATAATGAAATGTGTGGCACACACTCGGTTAATAAAAAGATAAAAAACTGTGTTATTTGACAAAGTAAAGTGTGTAATCCCTGGTATGATAAAACTCACTGTACGAATATGTTTGTTTAACATTTCTACAATGTCAGCATTTTGTCACAGTCAGTAAGTTCTCTACCACTGGTGAGTCTACAGGACAGAGGACTTTGCACTATTGTACTATAACCGCACAAGCATTCGTGTTTTATTCCTCACTTACTGCATGTAACATTCAGTATGATCACAAACCATTTTACATGAAGTGTTCTGTAAGCATTAATAACTCCCTCAAAGCTCATCAGTGAGCTAAATCCGAGTGTGATTATAAATAACAACATGAAGAAAAAATATTTACTCAGTTCACAACATTTACACACATACTGTAGACTGATCAACCATAACAATATGACCACTGACCGGTGACGGGATCAGTCTGTCAGGTCTGATGTCACAGCAAAGTCAATGTAGCACAAATCGCAGGAAGAAAATCAATGCTGGCCATGACAGAAAGGTACTAAAACACGCAGTGCACCACAGCCATGCCCGAGGGTCCAGAACCCGCACGTAGCACAGGGGGAACCCAAAACCTAGGTGGTCTTAATGTTATGTCCTAATGATATCATAAAACCCTATTAAAAGCTGTAACAATATTGACATCTCAGTTGTGCATGTTAAAAAAAGGCAGAAAGCCCACTTACCCATAGTCATAGAGTCAGGCAGGCCAGGACTGGACACTACACTGGCCACAGAGGCATTCTGGGGCAACAAGCTGGATTCCATGCTGACAGACAGAGCGACATTCTGCAGTTAATTACCAGCATATGGAAGTATAACAGTGCCAAAATTCTGTCATTCTGTTAAAGTACACTGCGACATGGACCGCAGCATTCGGCAATCCATTGCTCTTCCTGTCATATCACGGATGTGAAGACCTGAATTTTTTCAACCTAAAATTTTATTACATCAATTTTAGCGACCTGAATTTGTATGGTTGAAAAATAATACAAATTGTACTTGAAAATATTTTTTAACAGCAATTTAACAACTTTAATATTTTTGCATTGAATTTTAAACAACTGAATTACATTTTCATTTGAAATATCCAACCAAAATAACCTGCAGTGCCAAAAACTCCAGCATTGTAAATGCAAAGGATTTTTTTTTCAATGCAGATCAAATTGCAATGCAGAAAAATTCAAACATTTTTATTGCAACCAGATTTTTTCAATTCATGTAATTCAACATGCTTTTTTGCTTTGGGAAATTTTGGCACTGTTATACTTCCATATCGGCAGCCCAAGATGCATTTATGAAGATGTACAAAGCAGAAGTGTTACCTGAACTCTGGCACAGTTTTTGTTTTTTCAGTGTCAGTGGTTGGACTTGGGCTCTTTGTTTGCTCGTGAAATCCTATCGTCTCGACAGAGCTGTCAACTGAAAGAAAACAAACAGTTAACAAACAAGTTAATTTCACTACTAATTCTGGTTTACATGGTGATCTACTAACAAGCTCTATATTTAAAAGACGTACTGCAATTTTTTTTTTATTGAATAAAACCAGAGAAGGTGAGACAGGGTGTGCAGACCTTTCGGGCTGTAGGTCTCCACTGCAGATACAGGGATAAGGATGTCTGAGCTGTCATTGTCGGCCTCTGTAATGACCGGCCTGGGGCTCCAAGTCGAAACACTGGACAAGCTCCCAATTACGACCCTGGATGAAGAAATCACATGACATTATCTGCTAGGCTTATGACAACAAAAAAAAAACATTGATTTATCAATATTAATTCACTGATGCTGCCCTTTGTAAACATATCACATAGTGCATATAAGCATGAACACACTGTTCCCCAGTCGTGTGGTCCTCCTGAGGCTCTGTCCGGCTCTTGCTGTAAAAATCTTCATCGTCATCTTCGTCATGGTCAGTGCTCTTGGTGTCAAGAAGAATGCCATTCTGTGGAGGAGTTTCTGCCCAACTAATGATGCCATGCTCTGGCTCAGGCAGCCCGTTCTGCAAGGGGGACGACTCACAAGTCTCGAGAGCTTCCTCAGAGTTCACATCACCCGTCGTACTCTTCCTCAGACTCCTTCTGACGCCCACACAGCCCTCGTCTTCATCCTCTGCTCCCGCGTCCAGATCATCATCAAATGAAATAATGTTAGTGATTTTCTTCTTCCTCCTGCGCTCTTTTCTCAAACCAGAGTCTAAAGAGCAAAGGGAACAGAAACCAGGAAGCGTCAAATGTTTAAACTGCGAGACTGTGAGAAGAGACATTATTAGAAACTTCTGTACTGTTACTTTAATATGCATGCTGACCATAAAAGAAGTTAATAACATAAAAATAAAGGGTAACTATTTAAAAACGTGTTTGTCTCTCCCCCTATACCTGCAGATGTGCTCCGGGGCACCACGGGCAAGGGATCAGAGGGACAGTCTGAGCGTGGTGCAAAACCGGGTACCACGGCTGTAGCAGTGCCGATCTCTCTGAGCAGAGTGCTGACGCCCTGTGCCGACTCTTTCCACAGACTGCTCATTCCCTGCGTGGACTCCTTTAGCAGAAGTGATACAGACGCTCCTGTGCGTGCCTGACCATTCAGATCAGTGTTGTCGATGTTTATGGCAAACAGGATGGAGTTCAGTCCTGCTTTCACAAAACAAAGAGCACGGATCACCATTCATGTGAAAAGATGCTCTTCTGTGAACACAGGGAGTCATTTATCAAGGTCTGTAAATGCTTTTCTTTGCCAAAATTAACTAAAATCTTTCTGCCAGATTGAAACATTTTTGGTAGTGCAGATTTTCTCTGTGCTCATTTGAGTATGTTAGTAAACGTCCCTCACTCATAAATTACAAATCATAATCACCCCAGAGTTAATTTACATTAAATGATGGCCACAATACTCCGTAAAAGTCAAAGATAATAGAGAGCTGATAGCAACTGAATGATAATTAAACTGTAAAAGAGAACCTCTAAAGGCAGGTAAATGTGCCAGTAAGGCAGCTCATTCATTACTGTTTAATAGTTACCACAGGCACACACAGACTTCATTTCTTTTTTGTACTATGGGTTAGATTTATTTCTCTATGTTTTTTTCCAATGCCCTTCTCTCAATGCATTATTATTATTATTAGTAGTAGTAGTAGTAGTAGTAGTAGTAGAAGAGGTATTGTTATGAATTAGCCAAGTTTCAACTTGATGGATGCAATTTAAATAAGCTATACTCATGGACAAAAGAGGCATGCAATATAGGAAAATTGTACTGTTACAAAAACCCAAAATCTAATTCATAATTTTGTTTGGCTTGTTACATTAAGAACATATTAAATCCTCAGTAGAGAGTTACTTTACCATGGATAACCTAACTGAAATCTTAAGAGCTGCTGTGCAGGTGCATGAAGTTTGCCACGTGATCATGTCCAGCTGACATGTCTTGGTATCAAAAGTAAGGACAACATTCTGATTGTGCATTTTGTCTTCACATTATAATTCCCCATTTAGACAATGCTTCCAGAGAGAGGATCATTCTTCAAGTTATTCCAACGCAAGCGGACATCACCAGACGGTTTGGAGTAGCCAGGAATACCGTTTCCAGTTTGTGGATTAAATCCTGAACAACTAATGCTGCCACTACGAACACTGGTATTGCTGGATTACACACAAACTGTTGGACTGTTCAAGCATGTTAAGTGCAGTTGGACTTGCTGGACGTGAACGGAGGCCGTATTGTTGGCCATGGTTGACATTGTCTGAATTTTTAATTTCTGGTGCTTGTGGACACTGATTTTTGTATAAAATCAAACTTTATTATTTATTTAAAAAATAAGAAAATTAAACACCAAAAAAAATTTATAAATACAAGGAAGATGTCACCATTGTAGAAGGGTCAATTTATTAGGCTGCATCAAGCAAAGATAATAACTAAGGAGAACTGAAATTACTGGAACTGGGTTAAGAACCCTTACCAAACCATTATCAAACCAGGAAGCATAATGCTGAACCGTCAACATTGTGGAAGAAAAAAAGAAAACATGAATCGAGATCACTTTTACTTCAATTGGTGAAGTAAAACGGGAAATGCAGCACTCAGCATGCAGAGTGGCCACTGTACAAACCTCTGAAGGCAGTGTTATGATCTGTGGTTGCTTCAGTTGGTCAGGTCTAGGCTCAGAAAAAGTTATGTGCAAAAAAAATGAAGTCAGTCGATGACGTGATTGTACTGAATGAGCAGGTTATCCCATCTATAGAGTTTTTCTTCTTCTATTGCACAGGCATATTCCAGGATTCAAATTTGAAATAAAGAGTGATTCTGGGAGTATGAAGAATCATTTCCATACTTAAATTTGCCACCACATTGTTTGCTGTAAACAAAGATAACAGTGACTGAATGAAATCTGAAGTATGACTTTTTTTTGGGCCAGGAAGTTTCTTGTCTAAGTGCTGATGTGAATCATTTATAAACAATTAATAAATCTAGGCTTCTTCACCCCGAAAAACATTATTGGGCAACCTTCATGGTTTTTGCAATAAATAAAGAAAATGTTTTTGTCTTAATAACAAAGAAAAATATAGGGAATATATAGTTAAACAAACATACATTTCACTACAGGAAGTATGGCATCTCAGGTGACCTATTAAAGTTTTAGTTGATTTCAAAAGTGAAAGATGGCTTTATACACACTATCAGCTTACAGAAAGCCAAGCTACTAACCTGCAGCCATGGTGGGAAGCATACTGGCTCTCTCCTCATCAAGGATAAAGGCCCAATCTTCATAGAACGCACTAGAAAACATACAAATGATCTGACATGAGTTGCAACTTTATGCCTACTTGCTCAACCAGGGTTAGAAAATAAGCTTTCTAGCCCTGAAATATGGTACCTGTGCACCATTCAAATCCAAAAATACATCAATCCTGATTAGGAAGCTGAACAAAACAGCAGTGGAAATCAAACAGAGCAAGGTGTACCTCAGCCGAGGGCGGTCAGCCAGCAGCATGTGGAGGTAACGCTCCAGAGAGTGCTCGTTCAGGGAACAGCGCAGCCAAGCCCTGCCTCGGCCCAGCTCAGACCAGATGTTCCTTAGAGAGTAGAAACGCTGCAGCTCGTGACGGTTCAGGTGCTCTTTCACATAGAACCAGAATGTCAGATCTGCAAAACAGTTACACAGCAAAGCTACACATCATTCATTTTCATCTCTGACTTAAACACACGGCTTGTAAAAGGATTTTGCACATACTGCACTTAAAGTTGCTTATACAGATATAACAAATATTCTGCTCGACTCAGGTGAGAAGGGGCAAACTTAAAAGTTAAGAGTGCACTTGATTGACTGGAAGGAAGCAACAGAAAGACACCTGAGCCACTTATACTCAGGTACAAATACTCAGTCATGTGTTTGCATTGTATACCACTTCTTTTTGAGCACTTTGTGTTTGCATTGATTGTCTGATGAGTAAATAATATCAGTTTGTTTATTCTTCCTCAGTAACTACTTTATTAGGGTGGTTGGGACTCCAGTCAATCACAGTGACAGAGCACCCTACAGACATCTGTTTCTGTCACCAATTTAAATATCCGGGGGTTACTTACTAAGGATGGGAAGAAAACTGGAAGAAAATGAACTAAACGCAACAAGGAGAAGGGCTCTCAGAATAGGAGAGAGAGAGGACCGTTCTTCAATTTAGTGCAATCCAAAGTCCACCAGTTGGTTTGGAGTAGCCAGGAATACAAGCTGTGGAATAAATCCTGAACAACTAATTATCCTGCTGATCGCCATAAATCTGGAAGGCCAAGCAGCAACTCGACACATTCAGACACACTCAGAACATGTACAGATCTTCTTAGTAGGATTTAAAGATGAGAAATAAAGAGAGTGTTAAAAAGAGAGATCTGAAGCGCCAAAGTGGAGACAGGTACCAGGTAAACAGAATAAGCAAACACCGCTCCAAATAATGGGGCAAATCAATCTGAAGTCAGAGGTTTAGATTCAGAGCTCAAAATGATGGCTTTAAATACTGCAAGGTCTACAGTGGCGCAATAAACAAATGCATAGGAGAAACATCCAGTAGGGTTTATTTTAACATATCAAGTTTGTCCACCTGATATGTAAAAAAAAAAAAAAAGACTGATATGATTATTTTCAAGTAAATTTAAGTAAAAACAAGTAAATGATGTATTGAAATTGAGATCCTCTAGGTTTCAGAACAATCAAATCAGAAGCAAAATGTGGGCCCCAATTTCACACTTCAAAAAAAGAAGGACCATGGGAAACGTGCATCAACTTTCAGAAAGTCTCCTGGGATCTACTAAGTCTCGTTTAAGCAAAGCTCAAGAGCACAACAGTGGCCAAAAAGCAGTGGTACTCAAAAAAATACATAAATGAATTAATAAATTGTGTTTATGTTTGTGTGTTTGAATATAGAGCCAAAAACAAAAACCGATAAATGTTATGAGCGTCAGATTCTCTCATTTCATTTCTCCTAACCCTAACTGATCTTAGATTACTCATAGAATTTCTCAGAACTGAAGAAAAGAAAAAGGGGGACGGAAAAACAGCCCCTCTAATTAAACCCTTACAGCACACTTTCTAATGACACCAGCTACCATGATATTCAATTCTTGAGGTCAAGCACATTCACCTCTGCTAATCTCTTAATCATTTAAATCTATGGAACATTAAGATATAGTATCATTCTTAGTCCCCTGTTGCTTTTTAAAAACTCTGAACCACAGCAGGTGTTGGTAGTAAACCTCAGAGATGGCCTGTTTCTCTTTTTTACTCTTTTTCGTGACACATTGTATAACCATCTGGTTTCGTAAGCACTCTCAGCACCTGCTTTCCCTGTACAAGATCTCTGAAGCATGTGTTTCCTCTATGGACTGCCCGCAGCTCTATAGATACTCTCTGTTACTAAGACACCTCCAAGGTCTAAAGCACCTCCCAGGTTTAGAAGGAAAGTGTAGACCAGCATCTGAATTAGTAAACTTTTGCCTAGGTTTCTGGTTAAAAAAAAAAAAAAGGTTAATTCTCCAGATAGACTTCTTTTAATATTAACCAGAGAATGTAGCTTAGTAAAAGATGAGTGTCCGTAGCTTGTCTACCTCCTTCTGTCTTGCTGGTGAAGCCAGCAACCTGTTTTATGGCGGCAGCGGTGAGCGCCAGACCTCGACTCTTCCTCAGGCCATGCTGAAGCACAGCCTCAAACTGGGCACACAGACAGATGACTCTGAAAACACACACAGCAGTTGGGAACAGATGAGTCACAGGAACACAACTGCAGCCTAGGTCAAAACGCAGCAATGAAAAATGAGCAATACCAGCATGGCAGGTGAAATAATTAAAAACGCAATCACATCAAAATTATAGATGAATCACAGTCAATAAAGAGAACAGGAGAAAACATGGAAAGGTGGGGGGGAAATCTAGAATACTCTAGGTCCGATACAAACCAAATTTAAATATGTTGAATCATAAATAATAATATAGCGAACAGAAAATATATATATATATCATCAAACCTGCTGTCAGAGTCTGAAGCAATCTCCTTCCTTCCACCAAAGCGAATTTGGCACTATGAAATAAATTACAACAAATTAAATGATATACTGTATAATGTATAAAAAAACATATGCAGAACTTTACGAATTATTTAAATAAGGTTTCATGGTTTAAGTCACATAAATTTTATAAATATGTGCACATCCTGCCCTCCCCACATTCTCCCTACCTGCCCTTACTGCACAAAAGCTTTGTCATGTACCTTAAATTTTCAGTTACCTCACATACTGTATTTAAAAATTTATAATTTCAAAGCAATGCATTTTTTAACTAAAATAATTTCTTTAACTAATTTAAAGAAATGAAAACCATCAGGTTATAGAGTGCAATTTCAGCACCAAATCATTAATATCATACCAGGCTAGGAGAGCTCAAATGTTTTTAAATCCACTTCTTATTTAAAAAAATGTATACATTCCACAGAGTTTGTTTATGAACAATTGAAATATTAGGTTCAAATTATATTTTAATGTATATTTAAAATGCATTTAGTTTTGACCAAGCAATATGATTGGATGAAATGTAATTTCACGTTATAGAATATAACAGCATTGGGACATTTATGCATGTGGAGCTATATGCATCACAGGTGCTCTAACAGTCGTTAATTACACAAATTGTCTGTTCCAGCATCGGTGAAAGCGGATAACTGAGGAATTGCTTCCAAGGTATTCTGAATTGCCTCAAAACCGTTCATGTTGTTTTAAACACAACTAAAGCAAGCTACAACGCTAACTAGCTTCTAACACAAGGCTGAATCCAAAATCCCTCTTTAACCCCTGATCAAGGATGCTACTTTAACTTTATATTTGCACTATTAGAGCTGTTTATTCCTGGACCTTTCATATCTGTATATATGTAATATCTATATTAAAAGATATTAAGGTTACCATTATTTATACTTCTTAGTTATCAAATTTTGGTTTATGTCCTTCAACTAAATAATAAACATAATCTTGCTAAGAATAATCTACATCACTGTCAGTTAATTTTAGGTCCATCCAGTGTTTACAGTCACAGAACCACTAGATACAAAGACACCTGGACTTCTTTAACAACCATGGGTTTGAGATACTATACCTGTTTAACTGCATCCAGCAATCTTTCCAGAAGGTTTTGTCTTTTCATGTCATGTTGTTGTGTGCCTAAAAGATCCAAACATTCAACATTTTACTTACTGGAGTGCCCACATTTCTCAAAAATATAAGAATGTATAGATAGCACAAAACCTGCACACATTCGCAGTGCACAGAGCTGTGAGCAGACATCACTAAACACTTGTACGTCTGGACTTTATTGAGTTTTATTAGAGGAATAGAGAAGCTGTCAGGGTTTTATTATACAGATTCCTTTTGATAAGCAGAAGTTTAATTAAAGTTTCTGACTTCCACCTCTCTATGCTTACAGTATTCACGCCTCGTCACTTCCTACTTGGCAAAAAAATGACACAGAGCAACCTGAGATGGTGTTTATCACTGATATTACAATTGTAATGCTAATATGACCCATGTTCAATACTCAAAGGCACAAAATGCTGCATCCGACATGCTATGCAGGATATGAATCTGTGTCAGGGTGGGGTAATGTTGCTCGGTGAATTGTAATGTGAATGCTAAATGTGACACCAAAACTAACTTCAATACCCATGTATGTATTTTCCACTTCAGTATTTTAGTAAGCAATATTAAATGTTTTCTGATTCTGACTGCTTATGAATACAGATGTAAAAGCTATTTAGTATTTCTAGAGTACTAGAGTATTTCTAGAGTACTGAGCCTAAAGATTTAAAGAAACTAAAAATAGTTTTTAAAAAGGGAAAATGTCAGCTACATTTTATGATGCATCTTGATCACAATTAATACATAATTAGCTAATAAGGGTTATCTCTGCTGATCAGAACAATATGGGATTTTTATGTAAATGTGTGTAATCATTTGAGCATAACGTGACAAACTTCGTTCCAGTGAGCTCTTAGACGCCATGTTTCTTTTTGAGCTTAATGTAAATGTAAAGAGCAGAATACTGACGTTCATTTAAGAAAAAAAAAGATTAATTACCATGGGATTTAGGTTGTAGTCAGGGAAACGGCAAAGTAGTCATCTAGCTCTAAGGACTGGCCCTTTCTATAATAAGTCTTCCGAAGGAAAGATGCCACATTCAGCGATAACAGCAATGTCAAATGGCTGCTCGCCTGATAGCATATTTTCTTAGGATGAAACATTGTGTTGTTGACATCGGACAAATGATCAGAAGAGCGCAAGTTTACACCCCCTCTCACCACCAAGATGGGCCTTTCAGCCAGGTGCTTAACTCTCAACTGCTCACACATCGGAGTTACATAAATACAAGATCCTTTGGAGAAGGACAACTTGCAAATATTAGAAATGTAAGTGTAAATATGTTTTTATTTCAGGAGAACATGTGAAATGCCTGGAGACAAATCTGTCTGTGATGATGATACACAATGACCAGCCTTCAAAACTGCCTGACCTTTGCTCCACTCAAACTTGAGTTTTTTTTTTAGCCAACAGATTTAAGACACGAGGCAAAGTGGTATAGTGGTTAGCACAGTTCCATGGAACGGTGATCGTGGAGTTTGCATGTTCTCACAGTGCTTGATGGGTTTCCTCCGGTTTAATCCCACAGTCCAAAGACATACAGATTATGCTAACTGGTTTCAGTAAATTTGCCCATAGTGTGTGAAGAAGTGTGCGCGTGTGTGTTTGTGTGTTGATTAGCACCCTATTCAGGGTGTACCCTGCTTTTAGTCTCCTGGAAAGGGCTCCAGGCCCCGCCGCATATCTTATACAGTATAAAGCGGCATAGATGACATAAATAAACAATTATGAATTTAAATTACTGAGAGGGAAGAAAAAAAAAACACAAGCAAACCAACTAAAAAATGAGACATGACAAATTTTTCTTTGGGCTGGTTGTGTTTTATATACTGAAGTCTTTATTTAAATCAACCTAAAGGACATATAGAAGCAAACACTGAGGAATGATATGTTTTTATGTCTTGAGTAAATAACAAATTTAACCTTTAACTCACATTTATTAGTGCAATTTTTAACACAACAGCTCCTGGAGCAAACGCTTAGATTGAGATATAAAATTCAATGAAAATACATTCATCATACTTTTGTACACGTGCTACAATTTTTTGTACATTGAATCTGATCCGGGTCAGATTTGACCCATATCTATTTGGATTTTAAATTCACCAGTGTGTGTTTATTCGAGGTAAATGGTGGGAATCTTGAAACTGTACATGCCATAAATATGTGTGTATTTGTTTATGGGACAGTAGTATGAGATTGCATCACAAACCTTAAAAAAAAGATTTAAACATTGATTAAGTATCAATCACCCATTTATTAATGTCGGATAGGCTAATTATATTTTTAAAGATCTGTAATTCATAATTTGGACACATTATGAGGGTACTCTTACTGTAAACGCATGGAATATGAACAGTATGCACGGCTTAAAGAATAGTGTGGCGTGCCAACTGTAATTGTTAGCATGTTGCTAATTTACAGAATGTCTCGTGCATAGTTGCATAGTGCTGTGAAAAAGTGAAAGTAACCTTTGCGCGCGCATGCACTTTCAGAACTCATGCGTATATGTAAATATATATATACTCTTTTGCTTGATGTCCTGTTGTTAAATTAAAATAGTCAGGAACATGACGCTAAAGCTTTTCATAGAGCCAGTAATGCTGAAACATGATGTGAAGTAATGAGGTTAAGTGACACAGGGTTAGGATTGGTGTTGAAAGCAGCGGATGTGGTGAGAGAACGCGCCAAGTTAACTAAAAAACGAGCCTTTCTCTGAAACTGACTAACTCTCTATATGTATCTGTCTCTCTCTCTTTCTCTATGATGTGCAACTCACCGTTCATTCTGTCAGTCTACCCCAGGCTGATCTGTTCCTCTGGTCATACGGCATGAAGACAAGTTTCCTTCCTCAAGGACGAAGGTTTTACTGCAAACGGCGCTCACAGCCTGATTTATTAAACGACACTTTCAATTTTAACACTGGCGTTAGATGAAGTTGTTGCCACTGCCATCGATGGAGCCCACAGTCAGGAGGAGGAGGACAAGCAGACTGACTGACTAGCCAAAAACAAAGTCTTGCACACACTCTCTATTCTCCTTTATACAAATATATTACACCAACCAGCGTTTCATTAAACACTCAGCAGAAAAGCATTCATTATGTGCTGTACTAAAAAATCCACCAGCCACTTTCCGAGCAAAGTGCTAATGCTAAGCTAAACACCAACACTGCACAGCGTTTCCACCTTTATTAGTCACGTGACCCGGTCTGTTGGTCATGTGACCGCGGTGTCTCTGCCTAATGGCGCCCTCATGCCTCGAGCAATGCTTGTTACTCTATTTAATGCATTATAAAGTTAACAGGAATGCATTTAGTCTCCAGCATGCGATTAAATTTAGACTCAGTTTGGGATTTACATTTAAACATTGTTTGAAATTACCACTTTCATCTACAATATAATTCTGAATTTAGAAAAAAAAAAACATACTCTATTCTTCATTATTTAAAACTGAAACTTTGGAAGTTTTAATCCTGCATAAGATGTGAAATAAATTTGCAAACTTTACTTTATAACAATAATAACAACAAAAGATATTCTGTTTGTCCAAATGCAGCACGGTGTCTTATTATTTAGCACTGTCGCCTCCAGGGTCAAGGGTTCGATTCCCCTCTCGGGTCTGGTCTGTGTGCATGGAGTTTGCATGTTCCCCCCGTACTCTGTAGATTTTCTGTGGGTACTCCGTATCACATGCAAATTAGGCTAAATTAGGTGTGTGAATGTGTGCGCCATGTGATGGATTGGATCCCACCTCATGCCGTAAGCCTAGTCTCCTGGGATAGGCTCTGGGCACCGCTGCGACCCTGTAACCATGATGAAGTGGTATAGATGACAAGTGAGTGTGTGAGACTGTTTGTCCAAAAGAATATACTTGTTTGATGAATGCATGAGTTCGTAAAAGAAGGGCTTTATGCATGTTTTCACTCAAATAAGAGTAAAAAAAAAAAATGATCATGCTTATAGATCAATAAGTTAGTCAGATGATAATCACAGTTTAAGTGGCCTTCAATTTTGTTTCCGTACATTTTCTAATTTATTTCCACACTTTTTCAAGTTGCTTTGCGAGCGAAAATGGCTGTGGTTAAAATGCTATGCAAATAAAACTGAATTGAACAGAATTTTACACACAAAGCACATATGCATTGTCACATACCCGGAAGCTGTGCACGTGCACAAGGGTTTTTAATGAGCAACTTACATTGTAGCTACAAACCCAGTATGGCTTTATCCAAATTTGATACAAAATACATGTTTTGTGATATATATCTATATCTATATCTATATAGATACACACACGTAATGCTGTTGTAAATCTGGTTATCCCTACAGCAGTAAAACTAACAAACTAACAATAGTCTCAAAGATAAGGATCATCATAATCATCAAAGAGGTTACACAATGCAGAAGCAGCCTACGTTAGTTTTCAATGGGGTGTGCTTAAATCTCAGGTAGTATGACCGTCTGTGACTTCAGACTTCAGCGATGCACGTTTGTGTTCCTGGAGATTAACTGTCCTACTTCGTTTAGGTTCACGTCAAACCCATTACACTTCATCCAGATGTCCAGATATCTTAACACTTAAATGACGCTAAATGAATCAGAGGTGAAGATGAAAAAGCGCTCCAACTAGGATTTGGCACAACTGAGTAAAATATGTAAACATCACACATCTTTTTGTGCAATTTACAGTTTTGTTGTATTTTAGCGACTGCGTAATTGTATATTGTTCAGGTAATATTTATACAATTTCAGTTCTCCAGACACCTAAAGTTACATCCTCTGTATACTGAGCTTTGCAGTTGTATGTCTGCACTGTCTTTGTGGTGACTAACATGGTGGTGCCTTCCTCTGTGGAGGGAAGTGGAAGGCTTATGTTGCATTTAGTTTTGCATCTGCCATCTTCCATGTCAGTTGTTCCATCATCTGACTTCTCAGTTGCCTCAGAACCTCCATCACTTTCTGATGAATCTTGTTGAGCTGTTGGTAACATAAAATCCATTTTATTCCATTATCACAGTGCTTAGCATAATCTTAATTATTTGGCAGATATACATATACAGTACATACAGTATACAAACATATTCACTGGAAACTCCTGTTCACCCCTGTTGACCTATACAATCAGCCAATCATCTGGCAGAAGCACAATGTACAAAATCAAGGATAAAGCTTTCCCTTCTGTCAGGTTTGATTAAGAATTAAGAACAGTTCAAAAAGGTATTGCAGGTTGGAAAAAGACCAGGTGATGTTTTCCATGTTTCGACTGCCCAGTTTAGTGACCAGTGTAGCATCATATTCCTATTTTTTGCTGATGGGATTGAACCATACCGTCATCTGCTCTGTTATTCCATTGATCTCATGGTTTGATGTGTTTTATTTAGTAAAAATCCTTTAGGTCAGCACAGTGGATATTTGAGGTATCATAGACTCACTCTTATTTTAAACCAGTCATACCTGCCCATTTCCTTCAGACGATTTAGCAAATCTTTTTTAATTTTTACAAAATTCTGTATAAACATCATGTATACAGTACATCTGTGTAAATGTCTATGATCTGGCACCAGCAATCATAAAACCATGTTTTTTTTTCTCTCTTTCTAAAATTATTAGACCATTTTGATTAGTGCATACATAACTAAAGCTCTTAATCTTCTGTATCCACCTGATGATTACTGCTACATTGCCATACACGCACACACACACACACACACACACACACACACACACACACACACACACACACACACACACACACATATTTGCATGTCTACTATGTGAATATAATTTTAAAACAGATACATTTTGTTAATGATGAACTGGGAAAAAAGACTAAATAAAAACAAGAATTGACTAATGTTCTGTCTCATGTATTCAATTATTTCTTCTTATAGTATGTGTAGTAAGTAAGTGCTGAGTAAAACACTCTACCTTTGGCATTGGCAACAGGTCTGCAGGCCTTTCTGCGGACAAACTGAATCAAAGTCAGTGTAATGAAAACGCCAAGGAAGACAAATAACACTATGATGATTACACGAATATTTCGGTTCGCTTCAGCTTCATTAGCAGAGGCTGTAAAAGATATAAAGTAGTAAAGATCATGACATGGTCATTTCCTCATTTTAGTCCTGTCATATGAATTTCTAAAAGTCTATGTTGAAAATTTGAAAGATTGGAAATGTATTTATCGCCATAAAGACAGTAAATTCTATTAGTCTTTTTTTTTTTTACAATATTCATATTTTCACCTACATGACTTAGACCTTTCCATCAAATCCGTACATAAATACTCATTAATTCCGTACTTACATGCTGTAGATTTACAATATGTCGCACAAATAGAGGGGGGAGTCTTGCATCTTATGGAGCAATGCTTACACTCCTCGAGTAGTCCATCGTAATAACTATTAATGCCACAGTTTGCCAAAACCACAGGAGTTACGTAAAGTAAAAGCCAGAAATGGGAAGTCATCTTTCGACAATGCATCTGAAGTCACTTTAGTACGCAGCAGGCAGCATTTATGTTGTTAGTATGTAAATAATTTCTAAGGAAGGGGGCGTCCCTTTAGAGTAAAGTCAGCCAAGTCCTATTTTCATCGTCAGAGAGGTGCATGTAGTCTCATGATTACTCATAAAAATGATGCTCCATTACAAAGTCTCATGAGGATTTAACAAGGGTCACAGATTGTTCCTTTACATGACATCAACACCGTTTTATTTTAAGATATTTTGTTTTAGCAGAAACAAATCTTTTAAATTGTATTTAGCAGAAGAAAAATTGGCTCGTACCTATGAAATGTTGAAAAAAAAGAATATTGTGTCTCAAAAGCATCTTGATCAGTCATAAATATTCGGACTCATTGTTCTGTTAAACTCACTGTTTTTACTCAGCTGACTGACTGGCATGCTGATTTTATACAGTATTACAATCCAGCTTAGTTTGCATACCATTTTTTTAACATTACCATATTTTGTACAAGAAATAGAATTAGGATTTCTTTTTTAATACATAAGGACATTTTGTCATGACCGTCTTTTGATTTAAATAAGAACAGTACAGATATGAGAAGAAAGAGTAAGCAATCAGGTGAAGCAGTTAAAGGTGTGGCTAATCTGACATGCGAGAATGCAAACGCTAGATAAGGGGGGAAAAAAGGGAAATGTGAACTTTTGTGCATAATTTGTCTTTTTCATGTTAATGAAAAACAAAATATGAGTCAGGTCAGGGTTTTTTGTTTTTTTGTACCATAATTAAACTTATGTTTGTTAAAATTTATGTTTCACGTTCACTTTTTATTTTATTTCATGTGCTATGCGCTTTATCATATAACATAAAAACATTCCAGACAATATTGTGTTAAATAGAACATTTATACAGTATTATAAATATGAAACAACAACAACAAAAAAACAGTCATAAAATTAGAAATACATTTCCAGCATATTCCAGTCATGTGCTTGCTCGACATGGCACAGCTGTCCAGAGGTTGCCTTCTTCACACTGCTGTGGAAAGAGTTGTGTATTACTGATAACTGATCGTTTCTATTCAGTGCAGTGCAAAGTCTGCAAAGAATGTTGTAAACATCTTGTTTGATTCCATTCACCAACCAATTGGAGGAGCAGCACACGTAATGATTAACAGACTACAAAAGAGGCATGATGCCTGAAATAAAGCTAATCACTGGCTGTATAATATCTAATTCGTTTACCTGTCGATCATATGGATAGCGGTTCCCTGTTCATGGTGTTAGACGGTCCCAGTGGCTGCGCGTTTGCATAGCAGATCATCCAGATGTTTGAGCTGTTGCTGGGCTGTTGTCGTGAGGTTCCCCTCACAGCACTGCCTCTCCCGCTTCTCCTGAGTGAACCAAGTCCGTTGGAGAGACGAGCTGAGACTTTGCGCACCACTCCAGAAATTCCCTTGGTCCTTTTATACAAAGCGATGTCATCCTCCAGTTCTGCAGGAGGCACCTCGATGTTCCCCGTGTACCAAAACACCCACCAGATAAGGCTGAGGAAAATGACCACGGCTCCAGAGTAGATCAGAAGGTCGTTGAAGAAGATATCCCAGAACACACCAGACAAGAGGATCAGGAGTCCCAGTATGTCATGAAATACGGCGAACCAAAACGAGAACTTGCACCGACCCACTCCCTGACCACTTTTCTCCATGTCTACCACGATGCGTCCTTCCTCCACTAAATCTATATTTTTGCTACGAGTGACACAAGGTGTTAGCGGTACACCGTGTAGTCCCTCTGAGGGAAATGCGTTCTGTAAAAGGGTCAAAGTACATTGTAAGGGATAAGCCTTTGGCAAGGATCAACCGAACGAATTATGCCCCTTTATCTTGCCTCATGGTATCATCTTCCACCAGACAAGTCATATTTTAATGAATATATTGTGTGTTGTGTGTAAATGAAGTGTTGTTACAGATACTCATACGAAGGTCTGAAAATTTTTCTTTGAACAAAAAATTGATTCACTGAACAACGTCATAAAGAAAAATAAATAAATAAACAGATATCACTGGAGACCATGACATGGGATCTTTTAGATAGTGAGTCGTTCTTTATGGACAACCTGAAAAGTCCACCTCTATTTAAACAATATGTACAGGCTACAGTCTCGAATTCTGTTACACTGAGCATAAATACATTTTAATAAACTAAAAATGTAACAATTCTTCACCCATTATGAAACATGATAAATATTAACCTCTTTGTGCTTTACTTCTATGTTCTGTATATACAGTACATCTGCTTCACAAGTAAATAATTGTTGGGTCACCAGATGAACGCTGATGGTGACCGTTTCACTCGGTCACACTTGTTCCCTGTGAAACGTGCGGCGCGTCTTCACTCCTCGACGCCTCAGTTTGTCCCTGATGATCGGTAACAATACTAGTGCAACTGCGATGAACATGATGCCGACAGCCAGACCGACGGGCCCCATCCCACTGGGCACATCAGCTACGCCGAATTCAACAAGCAGGCACAACACGATGCCTCCGCATAATACCAGCCCTCCAATAACTGAAAGAATGATAGGTTTATTGTAGTAAGTCCAGAGAGGGGGCTCCGCAGGTACAGGCTCATGCACGCAGTAGAAGGGATTCTGGACTAACTCGGCTATCCTCACGTTGTTCTGTGGACCCTCAGCTCCAGAGGACATCTTGAACAAACCCTGCAAATCTCTGGTGGATCTGAAAAACGATTAATAATCAAATTCTAAATCAAACTTCACCTCAGCAGCAGCAGGAATGTCCAGTGCACGCTTACCTGTTTATCTACTTTTAGCTTTGATACAGGAGTCTTTTCTCCAACACCCGCACTTATTCAGTCTCCAAGCTTTTGGACAGTGTGTTTGGTGTACACAAAGTGTAATGCCTCAATCGTTGCATTGACTGTAATTAAAGTGAGGGAGGGGCATGATGCTCAACAAATAATGACTGCCTCCTGTCCCGCACAGCAATGTCTTTGCAATAAACACAACGCAAATGCTCTTGAGCTTTCAAACACAGTTTGTTAGGGGGATGGAAAGGATGTGTGTTTTTTTTTTTTTTACAATTAAAGCAAAAATAATCTTGTTTGCTTGGTGCGAACACAGAAATGAATTTACATATACGCATAGGGGGACTAGACTGACAGCCCTTAACAAGCCGCTGTCAGCTGGATAAAGCGACTGGATAAACAGCAGCTGGTCCAACACAGCCCTGAGGAAAGACGTCACCAAAAGCCGGTAAACCAACACGAGTGCTGTGGATGTACGATGTAATAAATAACGTGGAGACATATCAAGTCAGGAATGAAATTCTGTATATAATCACGTCAACAACTGATGGCACACGCACACACACAAAGTAAATGTGTAAACAGTGTTTATTTCTTGCACATCTACACATTTGCTGTGTGTAACTATAGCAGTTATGAACAAACACCTATATAAAACATTTACAGAAATTCTTAAATGTCTTTGCATTGACAAACATGGATCAGTGGCAAGAAAATAAGTTTTTATGTATGCATGCTTTTCAGACAGACACTTTTTTCTGTTTCTTTTGCTGGGCTTTTGGTGTCGCTTTGACCAGTTTCTTCTGTCCTTGTCTAGGTTTCTGGCCGGTTTTGGTTTTTGCAGCCGGCTTCGGCACTTTCTTTGACCCCTTTCTGGATGCAGTCTACGGAATCAAAATGAAAACTTTAATGTTTATGAACAATACATCACCATCATCATGAAAACTTTAAACATTTTAAATAAACTGGGGTTTGATAATATAGAGGGAGACGCTACACACTTTGATTTTATTTATTTGTTTCCTGCATTTTTGATTTATCGGTCATCAAAAATATATATAATTTTTTAAATATATATACTGTATATATACACACACTGTATATAAAAAAAATGTCTACAAGGAGGGAACAAATTTACAACTTTCTCACCACACTGTTTTAACACAGGCCATTTTGGCACCACCAAAATCACAAATTCAATTTTATATGACTGTCAAAGACTCAAGACCCAAGATGGGATAGAAAGATTTCACTACAATTAAAGGAAAATTCAACAAGAAGTACACAATAAACGAACTAAATAAATAAATAATAACAATAAAAAATTTAATGGCATCGAATGTGCAAATTTACATACAACTAGATAATTGATAAAATAAAAGTAGATTAATCGATAATCGAATTAGTCAACAACAAATGAAATTGTTGATTCGTTCAGGACGTTACTGGGATTGATTTTCACACTAACTGTAACCGCTCTGACGTGTTGCTGTTAGGCTTACAGGAGTGAATTGAGTAATAGCGTGATGGCAAACACCTTCATGAGCAAAAACCTCCTAAGTGAGATTTTTCGCTCTTAACTTGAGTCGCAAGAATCAGAGGGAAAACGCGAGGGCGTGGGCAGGTTGAGCAAAGCACCACTCTCACGTTAGTGGCAAAGGAGTCACACTTGAAGAGAATGTGCGAATCCGTTTTATTTCCACTTCACACACGCGGGCGCCTTATTGCTGGCTTTTGACCCCTGTACACGCATTCTCTCGTCCTCACAGACTCGCACACACTAATCAGCCATATTCTCCACAGGCGTGCCCACTTTCCGTGCCCTTCACACATCACTTCCCTCAAACTCGCCACTTACCAAACACTTTCTTTTTTCGATCTCAGTTTTCTTAACATTTTAAGAGATCTCTCCCATAATTGGCATGCACCATCTTTAAACTTACTCACGGTCTATACCGCTTTATTCTGTATACAGGGACATGGAGGCCTGGAGACAGGGCACAAAGCGGGGTACACCCTGGACAGGGCGCACACACACACACACGCTCATTCACACACTACGGGCAATTTGGGAATGTAGTCTCATCTGCATGTAAAAGGAAACCGGAGTATGCTGAGGAAACCTAGCAAGCACAGGGAGAACATGCAAACTCCATGCACTCAGAGACGGGAATCGAACCCGGACCCTGAGGGGCGCCACCCAAACTTTAAATAATGATTGTGTTATTGCCTCTACTTTGCTTTTCTTTCCAATTTCGTTTCATCAGGACGCATTTTTAAATGCTATGTTCACCTTTATTATCTTGACTCTTAGTTAGAGATCAATCGGTTCAATAATCGCTTATCAAAATAATCGTTAGTTGCAGCCCTATTTACATATTTACAAAAGTTACAATAAAATATAATTAAAAAATAGGAATATAAACGATATAGAAATGACAGAATGGTCAAAGTATAAATTTATATTGAAGCATATACAAATATAAAACGATATAGATATTACACGAACATGACATGCACTGTACAGCTCCTGAACCCTTGTGTTGGTCACTTTCTATTGAAGGGGGGGGGGGGAAAAAAAAAAAAAAAAAAAAGCTTTAATGTTTTTCAACATTTAGCCTTTATGCCTTAACTTGCATGCTACTCTATGCTATTGACATGATTAGTAATGACATACGGGACTTGAAAACGCTGTTGCTGTGGATGCATTTTTTCATTTCCTTTATTTTAATTTTTATTCATCCGTATACATGGGCAGGGTATGTGTAAACGCTTTACACCACTGACCTCCAGCTTGGGCTTTTTGCTAGGAGACTCAATAGGCACCAGTTGAGGAACCTCCTCCTCCTCATCTTCATCACCACCGACACACTTGACATCCTTCTCAGCTGCTGTTTCATGATCGTCATGACGGTTCTCTTTTAAACCAGATTTCTTTTTGCCCCTCGGCTTGGCCTTGTCCCCCTGTGAATCGAGCGAGACATAATTTCACTAATACGATACAAGGATCTTTGCTCTTGGTACTTTTTGCACAAAAGAGACGAGGCAGTTTGAGGGCATCCAGGAAGGAATTCCCAGGATGGTGCTATATCTAATGGTGGGAATCTCCATGGCAACTGCAAAAAAAAAAAAAAAAAAAAAAAAAATGCAACTGAAGCAAGGAGATACTCGCCTTTGCTAATCGTGCTTTCTTCATCTCCTCCTCCAGGACCGTTAGGTGACTCAGGTCAGAGGTGTAGATGGGAAGAGACACCGACTTGTGACTTTTCAGGTGGATTATTTTAATGCTTTTTCCTTTCTGTTCAAACAGCCAATTAAAACAAACAAGGACGTGAGTACATATCCAAGCTAAAAGGACAAGAATCAGAATCCTGGACACGAAAACGCACTCAATGTCCAAACTCACCATGCGTAACTTTGTTGAAATGGTGTCAACAGCTGTAACTACGTTCTCAACAATTTCATCTGTAGTCATCCCCGAGTGTCCTACACGCACCATGCTAACAACAAGAGGGACATCTCAATAAGTCAAACTTTAGAACATGAAAGTGCTACAACATTTAAGTCAAATGTTTGTGTATCAGAGGTTGTAGGGACGAGCTCCAACAGACAGAGACACATCTGGATACACTCTGAGTCACTCTGGCACCGTGTTAACCCTGATCCAACACCGAGGCAGCTGGACAGAGTTTGCTGGAGTGCCGTTTGTTGACGGTAAACAGGAAACTGTGACTTTACCAACAGGAGCCTTTTTTGTTGACGGTGAGGGACGTGCCCTGAACGAGTCTATCCAAGTCTCTGGCCATGTTCTTGCTCGTCAGATCGACAGACAGAGGAGCCCTGGAGTGCACGACAGAACATTCAGATCAAAGAAATACAGTGACTTTACATCAGCTATAGAGGACTCCTAGAATGTTAAACTTTTTACCTTATCAGCACTCGTTAATAGAACGCACACAAAAAATATGGTACAAATTAACCTTCAATTTCAACACTGAAACAAAACGAAGGTAAAAATGAGGGAACGTGGCAACATGCAGACATATCGCCCAGAATCATAAAGAGGAAGAGGATGAGCGAGGAAAAGGATTCAGAAATTAAATCCTTTTCTACTTCATTTCACACATGCACGGGTGAGTCAAAAATTATCCGCACTCCGGCAGTAGTGACGTTTAATTGACGTTTAGAAAAGACAAAAATATCTTTTTTCAACATAATCTCCTTGCTTCTTAATACACTGTTCCCATCTCTCACCCAGCTTTCATATTCCCTTACTGAGAAAAGAAAAAAAAAAAGAAAAAGAAAAAAAAAGAGGTTTTAGGCTGAGCTCTGAGACACAAATGCACTACTGTCTTTACTTCTTCATCAGGAGTGAATCTACGTCTTCATGGGCTGCTTTTTACAGGTGAAAGTCTGATGGAGCGAGATCAGGACTATAGGATGATATAATACCACAAAAAGTTTTTCCAGACTGTCGACGGAAGTGTGCGGACATGTATCAAAATGCAAAATCACAACGCCCTTGGATAGCAGTCCTGTGCATTTAGGTTTCAGCCTTTCTGTCCTCCCTGTCTGATCCACCTCCATGGATCAGGGCATGGTGGACTCACAGTGTCATCTGGTGCCATTCTATCAAGATCGCATTGGCTTTGTTCAGTTATTTGTGTTGCACTGGCTTTTCTGTCCCATAGACAGGCTGGCCTTTAGTCCCCGTAGGTATGGGTGACCCTTGAGTGCCCATGATACCGTCACCAGTTGGCGATCAAAGTTGTTCAGTTCCCCTGGTGGTGATGGTGGTAATGTTATGGCTGATCGGTCTATGCTGCGTGATTTGTTTGTGTGTAACTGAAATTCTAATCCTATACACAACGAAAAATGAAACAATAAACAGTAGAGTAAAACATCTTACTTCTTCCTTTCATAAAAATGTCTTCCAATGTGGGACGGTAACCGGCGGCGAATACGTGCGTCTGCCAGAAAGATGTCGAAGTTGCTGAGTAGTTTCGCCTTCGCTTCATACGGCTTGTATTCGGTCTTCAGTACTTTATAAGGCATCACCTAGCATAAATATATAAAAGTCAAATATTAAAATATCACATTCATCCATGTCCATTGAAATGTTCAGGGTTTTCACTCCCTCTCCCAGGTCTGGAGACCAGATCCTCTGCACAGATTAATGTTTTCTCTACTCCAACACACCCGCATCAGCTGATTAAAGAATCAGTACTTAATCAATGACTCGTGTTAGAGCACGGGCATGACAAAAACGTGCAGGTCTTTAGGACAGGAAGGGAGAACCCCCGGGCAGGGATTGTTCCAGAGGTTGTAGGGACGAGCCCAAACAATGTTAGAAGCTCGTCTGGATACACTCTGAGTCGATCTTGCACTACTTTCACCCAGATCCACTACTGAAAGAGGACAGGGTTTGCTGGAGTGCCGACTGGACCCATATTTGACATTACAAGTGAGAAAAAAAAAAAGGGAAAAGTGATACCTGAGGCATAAACTTGATGCCGCTCTGTGTGAGTAATTTCTTGTAGAACCTTTCTGTCTGATCTGCAGTCATGTTGGGTTCATCCCGTGTGAAGAGGCAAACCTCGACAGACTCGTTGCGGATAGCATGAGGCAGGGGACTGCGGGAATTACGTACAAATTTATATTTTAAAAAATACTTAATTACATTTAATTTAATTTAAAGGACTCTATGCCAAAAGACAGCTAAGAAACTTGTGAATGTTTGCTTACTGACACACACACACACAAGCACACAGGTTGTCGATGCTATTAAATCAACTTTTGATCAGCGAAAACCCCAGTTGACACCTACATGCGAATGGTCTGCTCTTGTTTGGGGATCTTCCAAAATGTGAGGAGAAGAGAAATGTGTTGCGTTTCGTTGAGAAGAACCTTCTGGCTCGAGGAGCTCTTCAAAAAAGCCTGCAATGCCTGCACGGCCTTCTTCACCTGCAATGCAACCAGCAGAGCCATTTCATCCGGGAGAATAAGATGTTCATTATAGTGAAAATTAATCACCAAAGGTTAAGAAGAAGAAAAACAGAAGAATCAAAAATTTTGTACATACCACATTTAAAGGAATAAATGAACACAAGATTAAGATTATCTGACACATGACAACACAGTGATTTTATTTAATTTTTTTTTAAGGAAGCAGGGGTCGGAGTCACCCTGGTTTGGCGATGGTAGAGCTTAAAACCCCGACCTTATGATCTGTAACCCAGAGCCTTAGGAACCAGGATCATTGCCGAGAAACACTTCATTTTGATCAGTTAGAAGACGAGCATTTCGTGTTCGAAAACCGTGCCCGAGTCTCCTGGAAGAGGTGGTCTTGAGAACGAGACAGCACACATGGGCACGGACTGAATCGGATATGGAAGCCAATCGTACCTGATAAACGGAAGTGGTCGTGGGGTCACCAGTGCCTCCGGTCACCTCTGAAATCTCCCTAATGTTGTGAATGCTGGCCAACGAGGAGAAGAGAGCGATTGTCCTCAGCACGGTACAACTCA
Source organism: Clarias macrocephalus (assembly GCA_011419295.1). Classification (NCBI taxonomy): domain Eukaryota; kingdom Metazoa; phylum Chordata; class Actinopteri; order Siluriformes; family Clariidae; genus Clarias; species Clarias macrocephalus. Next base: position 47,614 of record JAAGKR010001645.1, read on the forward strand.
TTTGTGCCTAACGTGAAAGTGCCCTTAATCGTTTGAGCCTCCACTGAGCCATAAACAAATGTAAATTGGATTTGATTGGATGACAAACGGGCAGCCAGAAGGATATTTTACATATTAGGTCAAAGACAGGCTTTTACAAGGGTGAGTCAAAAATTATCAGCACTCCGATTATCTTAAAACTTTAGTCGGCTTCAGTTTCTTTATCAAGGCTTTGGTCTCCCAGGTGTGAACGTGTTACATCAGTTCATTTGTAACTGCGGTGTGAGCAAAAATGGATGCCCCACTTGTGATCTGCACAAAAGAACAGAAGCGTGCAATGATTCTTTTTTTTTTTTGTGGTAAAATGATGTATTTGTCATTTCGATAAGTTAATTCAGACAGATTCTACAGTCAGCGTGTGGACCATTTCTGACTCACAGATGTCCAGGTAAGATTTATTGTTATCTTAGTAATAATAATACAGTGACAGAGTTGTAGAACTATAAACAGTTAAGAGTCACGTGATGTCCAGGCCCTCGGCTCTACTCTTATTTAAACAAAAGGTTTCAATTAGATAAACATCAAAGCTTCGTTTTAAACATTGTGTCTGAAGATCAAAAGCAGTGTTTCATATCGACTCTATCCGCGTGTCTGCAGCCGCAAGTGTGAAGAGAAAGTGTCCAGACAGAAGACCACACACTGTTCATTCACACAAATCATTTCATATAAAATAAATAAATAAATAAAAATAATAAATTCTCACATCTTTCACAATAAAAAAAAAAAACACGTGAGATTCTACAACTCTGTCATTGCAGTATTACTAATATAAGAAGAAGACTTACCTCTTCAGCAGCATGATGCTACCTCGTTAGCGAGCTAGCTACACACGGCTTCATTTCATTTAACCACACTCTGCTCATGCGCATATTAAACCCCACAAAAATAAATAACCATAGAATTGTACGCTCACGCGACTGTTAACTACATTTCTAAAACCGTTAAATGAAGAGGATAATACCTGAGGAAGATCTAAAGGCACTTGATCTCCTGCTTTTGGCTCCATGGTACACGTGTGCGGTGGCACTCCAATGCGCATGCGCGAGACGGATACTTCCTGTACGCTTCATGTGACGAAAGTCGAGACAGAATAATAGATTTAAAAAAAAATAATAATAATAATTACAAACATGAAGCATTACAGTCATTTCCCTTATAATATTTTATATAATTATAAATATCATTATTTCTTTGAATAATAAACCATATTATATTATATTATATTATATTATATTATATTATATTATAGTTAAGATAATATAATGTCGATGGGGAAATAATCGATTTTATGATGTATAGTGATTCTTTTGTGTGGATCATTGTGTATCATGACACTTGATTTTTCAATAAAATACATGTTCATAAATTTTGTTTGCATTTTTTGATGGTAAAATGCTGCAGTTCATCTGTAATCCCATAGGCGATTGGCAGGCAGCACAGTGTTTTCACAACAAAAAAAAAAGTATAATAACAACCATATTGAACTGGGATACAAGTTAGTGACAAATTATTCTTTGGTTTTCAAGGATCAAATGCAATGAGTTGCATGGATCATTGATGGACGTATGGCCATCATAAGGCAGGGTACACCCTGGACAGGGTGCCAATCCATTGCACACACAATACGCCCAATTTGGAAATGCCATGCATGCCTTTCTACTTTGGAAGGAAACCCACCAAGGAGAACATGCAAACTCCATACACACCAACCTGTGGTGGGAATCAAACCCTCGACCCTGGCGTTCAAGGCCACAGTGCTAACCCACCTCACCACAATACTAACTTTTGAAAAAAATTTAAAATGTAAAATGATTTGAAGGGGAAAAAATATATCAAGCGGCGATTACATTTACAACCGTGGACAAATTCTTGTAGAACTTGATGTTTTCCTGCAAATTCATGTAATGGATTCTCTAAGTAGTCTTATATGTCTATAGGTTGAAGAAACAATCACTGTCCCTAGATTTAATTCTTGCAAACATTAATAAATAACATTATATGCAAGACTAGATAAACGTAATATACTTCTCAACAAAACTTTAATTTAAAGATAAAAGGTGTTTATTTTATATAGACTTCAAGAATCAGTCCTGCTTCTGAAACACTTTCAGCCTCCAGCCTTACTTATGTAAACATTCCTTTGACCACTAGAGGCCGCTCGTGAGCGCTACTGCTTCTGAAATCTTTGTGAAAAATTTTAACTTAACAAGAGGTTTTTTTTTTTTTAATTACAGTTTGGTTAAATAAATAATTGAGAATACAGAACGATTTCTTAGTGAAATAAAAATACACATAATCGGTTGCCAAGTGAGGAGTAAAAGTTTAAAGTCACCAGCATTGAGAAATAAGCTTCAACAGCAGAACAGAAAGCAGTTAGGAAATTTCAAAATAAAAGTTTAAGCAAACGCACATAAATCAAACCTTCTGCAATAGTTTAAACAAATTGACCTTTCAGGGACCTTGCAGTAACCCAACGTTTCTGAGAAATATTCTCATAAGCTTAACATTATTTAAAAGTCTCTGTAGTTCTGCAATAATCAATGAACATTCCGCTGCTAACAGTCACTGCTGTGCAGGTGTGAATGTGTTACATCAGTTCACTTGTAACTGCGAGCAAAAATCAATACCCCAATGGTGATTTGAAGAGCACTGTACACAGTGATTGTTCTTTTTTTTTTGGTGGTCTGATGGTGTATGTAGTCCCGAAACAACTCACCATAGCATAAACAGAAGTGTTTGTATAGCTGCAAACAAAATTTGGACTGATACTCTGAGACATGGGGTCATCACTACGCACCTGAGAGTAAACAGCATGGAAACATCCTTAACCGGCAAACAAGAAAAAGTTAAAAAGTCTGGAAAATCAGTTTTCTGACAGTTTTCTGGGATCCTCAAGGGTCAGTATTGGAAAATTACCATGAAAAAAGTTTAACAAGCAACAGTGCTTGTTACAGTGAGATGCAGTTGACACTCACAGTTGACACTCTGCAAAAACTTTGTTTTGAGGTGTTAAGCATCCTCCCTATAGTACTGATCTCACTCCATCTGAATTTTGGTCCCCTGAAAGCAGCCCTTTGAGGACGAACATTCACTCTTGATAAATAAAGCTCAGCACTTACAAAGTGTAATGAAAAGCAAAGAGATGATTTAGAAATTGTCTTTTCTAAAAGTTAAATTTATTTTAATTTACAGCCAGTGTGCATAATTTTTCACTCACCTTCGTGTGTATAATGACATCCAATAACAAAGATATCTGATTAATCATTTAGGAATCTTAGGAATGGTGTTCATGGTGGTACGGGCCCAGCACCTTACTAAAACATTTTCATCTATTTATTCATCATTTGTATTTAAGCAAAACCTTTTTGAGCAGCGTCTCAGCCCAAAACCTAAGGATTTAACAGACAAATGTGTGATTAGTGATAAAACCTTCAGAATTCAACATGCAGAAAAAAAACACAAGAAAGATGAAATGATCAATTAATGATTTTATTTTGTTGGATAGTTAATGCTGACATCGCCACAGAAGTATGTAAAACTGGATCAGATGCTGAGTAGTGTGAGAAACTGTAACATCGCAGTTCTTTTTTTTAATCCGAGTACAATTTTTAAAGGATAAGCAACGACTAGTTATTGTGTGCATAAGCCTGATCCGGTTTAGTTTTGACTGAAATTGTGCATTTATTTAAAAAATGCTAGTCATGTACTGAAATGCATGCCCATAGTCCATATCGCAAGTTTTCTGATTTCGAAAAAAAGACTGAACTAAAGATCTGATCTAGGAGAAGACCAGAAAGATATCAGATATGCAAAAAGAAGTCAGACACAACGAGAACTTTAACGTAACTTTGGAAGGCTCCGTGCTGTTCCTGTGCTCATGTCCTCAAGCAGTCTGAAACTGCACAAACACCAGATCTGAAAAAAATGCAATAAGTTTGATTACCTTCATGGACCCCATTTCAGAGCAGTGCGGTTGGGGTTAGACTTAATAAATAGATCATCTTCAGATACAGTGACCCAATTGCAAATATATAATTGGCCAAACAAGCTTGAACCCAGTGAACATTTGTTTTTAGAAAATCCATATGCATCATCAGATTCAGATTGCTTAAGGACAGCTAACAAAGGAATGGCTTAATCCTTCAATCAAGAGGGCAGTTAAAAAGCCAATAGTCAGTTTGAGCATTGCATCCATTTTTCTCACTGAATACGGGCCTGTGGAAATGGGCTGGCTTTAAAATTGGGCTACATGAGTGGCATAGCTGAGCTCTCAATATGAGAAAGCTGTCACACTGAGCTTTTTTTTTCTATTATATTGTTCTTCGTAAAACATACTGTCATTTTGATATTGTCCTTTTTCAAATGTTTCTCTTAGTTTTAATCCACAATAAGAGAATGGAGCAGATTGAAGGAATCTGGTTGGTAAGGTTGCTGCACCCTTCGTCCTAATGCACAGTGCAGCAGATCAGTCCTTCTGTGTGGAATCAGTCCTTCTCTGGCACCAACTTCAACACCTTGCCAATAGCAATTGTTTTACCTGCAAAAAGACATGACACATTTGTGTACAACTGCATTCCCCTTATATTCAGTTTATCATCAAGACTGACAAAAGCAATTAAACTCCAAAATAAGCAAATAGAGATAGGAATCCTGAGTACCCACCCGATGCAATCTCACAATTCCTAGGTGTGATTATATAAGTATCACGATTTAAAAAATATACATTATATTTTCCCTAATTATTTTAAAACAATTTTAAACCTTAAAAAAAAAAAAGTTTTACGATTAATTAAATGTAGCTAATTCTTTATTACTAACATTAAAAACCAAGTGCAGTATGTAAAGAATATAAAATAACTTCAAATACAAGATTTTAACATTTAAATTAACATAAAACGTAAAAACTTAACTCTGCATTGAGTTCACAGGTGCTTTTTAACTAATTTGCGCTTGCAGTGTTTTAAGACTTGTGTAAGTAATACTATACATATATACACATATATACATACATGCAGGTATATATTTTGTAAGTATCTTTATAAGCCAATATAGTAAAAATATTCTATATACTGTTAATCATTTGTATTGTTTTATCTCAACTTAAACCAATTTCTTACCCCAGTGTACACAGACTTAATAGACTTATGGATCCAAGCTATGAGATCTTACCCTCATCCCTCAAAGTGAAACGACCCATCTGTGGGAAGTCTTTGAACGTTTCTAAGCAGATTGTTCCTGCCGTTCTAAGACGGGCAATGCACACTTGGTCTTGTTTGACAAAGCGGGGACGTGTCTTGCTCTTCTCTCCGGTCTTCTTGTCCACCAGACAGATTAAGGCCTTTAAGAAGAAGTGTTAAATTATTGCATTAAAAAAATAAAATAAAATACAGAAAAGCATTTCAGACATGGAACATGGAGAAAGCCAGCTGTTCCTTACTGTTATCTGCACTTCCTCTATGCAGGTATGGATGTGAAGGACTGCATTGTAACCTGGACATATAATGGATTTGTGTTCAATAATGACAATCTGTAAAACAAGAAAAGAAATCCATCAAGGACAGGAAACGAGGCAAAACGTTGAGAAGCTGCTTGTTCAGCAAACAACTAGTCAGCGCTCTACCTGGGCGTCAAACGTGCGTCCTGAGTGGCACAGGTTCTCTGCATTGCATAAGATGAAGCCGGGGAGGATCTCCTCTTCTTCGATGCCTTTGAGACGTAGCTTCAGGTTCTCACCAGGCCCTGCGTCATCTGTCTCTACGTCATCGGACAGTAGGCTCAGCACCTCCACAGTGTGCTAGAAAGCAAACCACACATCATATTTGAGCCACAAGACATTCTTGACTGTAAAAATACAGAATTTCACTGTTCCAATGCTGCCCATGTATGCTACCAGGTCAAAAATAAAAGTCACCATTTCAGAAAGGTCAAATTATTGGGCTGCATCAAGAAAAGGAAAGAAATCATGAGATTTCAAATGACTGGAACTGGGATGAGAACCGTTGCTAACACATTATCAAAACCTGGAAGGATAGTGCTGAATTGTCAACTTTGCGGAAGAAATGTGTTCGGGGGGAGAAGAAGAAAAAAAGAAAAAAAAACATAGCCATGTTTAGTAGTGAGAGTAAGAGCATTTGCTTACACACACAAACACACACAGGATGATGAGAACTCACAGCTGTGTGGCCTTTGTGTGCAGGAAAACCACTGTTTAGTGAGACTCATTAGAAAAAAAGGCTTAAATTTGCTATAGTTCATATTGGACTTTGGAGCAATGGAAAACATGAATGTACTAAATTTACCAGGGTTTCATATCAAAGGAGTTTTTCTTCCCTGATGGCACAGGAATATTTCAGGACTCAAATTGTGAAAGAATGGTTCTGGGAGCATGAGGAATCATTTACACTTAGGAATTGGCCGTCACATTGTGTGCTGTAATCAAAGCTAAAGGTGACTGAATGAAATCCAAGAGTGCGTGACGTGACACCCCCTCCCCCCCAGAGTATAATCTTACCCTGTTTGGCATCATGATAAGCTGTTGTGCTTTGCCGATAGTCCCTGATTCTAGTTTGCCAAGCACCACAGTGCCCATGTCCTGTATAAAAAAGATGAGAAAAATTGATTAAAAGGAAGAAAACATCTGTAACTGTAGTGTCTGAAAGGCTAATTATTTACTATAATGCGAGATGCAATTAATCAGACTAATCTTAATCATGATCCTGGTTGGATTCACTTAACAGCATAAAAAATTATTAGCTAATAGTCTTTAATAGAGTATCACACAAAACATTTTAGTATTAATTACCACCAGATAACCTCAAGAGAAATTCATTGTGAGTAGTTACATGATAGTGGGAAAGTGACACAAACTCATCCATGACATGGTTTCGGATTTGTTGCTGGGCCACACTGTTCATTGAAGAAGTACTGACATCTATGACAACTTTCAGAATCAATTTCACTCTCTGAATACTATGACATTTTTAAATAAGATACACATAACCATTCACATGTTGTACTTTCAGTTGTACAGTATATTGTATACGAGTCTATTGAATCCTTTTGGTCAAAAACATCAGACAAAAAGTATTCAGCAAACTCAAGAAATTCTGAGCACTTACAGTATACATGAGATCAAGTCTATATCTATAATATAATTAAGATTCTTATTTGTAGTGTAGTTAAAGATAAAAATGAGTGTTACCCTGTACTTATCTACAATGGGCAATCTGATGGGACCATCACTTGATCGATTGAAGTTTGGCAAGCTGTCCAGATGTGGAATAAATGGTAACCCCCTAAAAATGAAAAGAAATGGGTTACTTGCTAAAATTCAATATTATGCCCATTAGTTTAATACAACATCATTATTGTATTAAACTAATGAACTGCAACAACTGCAGTTGTTGAATGAACTGCAAGAAAACTATTATTAAATGAATAGGAATGGCATCACTAGGAATGGATCTGACTTGACTTCTGAATGGACTGTGGTTGACTTTGGTTGGAGCGTTCAAGAATTAAAGTTTAGTCTAAATGTACTTTACTAACCGTGTCACGATTCAAGATCATGGTATGCTTTACTTACGTGTACCAGGGACACATGTCAGAAGGTTCCTTTAAGTTGGCTCCCGTCAGTCCAGAGCAGGGCATGAAGTGGATGTCTTTCTTTGGATTAAAGCCCACCTTCTTTAAAAATGGCACTAGTTTTTCTTTACATTCCTCATATCTGTAGAGAAAATGAGTTTTCTAAAATGGCAATAAATGACCATAAATATAATGCAAAGTTTGCAATAACATGAACTTCCATATTCAGATTTCGTCATAATAATAATCTCGCTGTCGACTAGGAACACACTTCGTTTACCTATCCAAGCTCCAGTTTACTGTAGGATCGTCCATTTTGTTGATAAGGACTATCAGGTGTTTGACTCCAGCTGTTTTGGCCAGCATAGCATGTTCGCGGGTCTGACCGCCCTTTTCAAAGCCCGTCTCAAACTCACCCTTTCTGGCAGAAATAACCTGGCAGGAAAGAAAAGAAAAAAATCAATCCCATTCTAAACGAGACTGAAAATTGCTAAAAAAATAAAATAAAAATTTAAAATAAAAAAAAAAGGTGGAAGAAAGAAAACACAGAAGACGTGATAACCTTTATAGAGATTACCAAGCCTATAGATAAATCAATAGCCTGCTGCAAAGAACGTGATCAAAACGGCCATTCCTGACATTTTGTTGAAAGAAGATTTTCAGCAAACTAACAGAGATTCAGTCTTCTCACAACAACCTTGATATTTCACCTCCCACACAGCAACAGAAGTACCGCACCAAGCTGTCAGCAGTAAAATATCAAGGATAGCAAGAAACTAACCAGCACTGCCAAGTCAGCCTGTGATGCTCCACCGATCATGTTGGGTACAAAGCTTTTATGGCCCGGGGCATCCAGGATGGTAAAGTGCTTCTTCTCCGTTTCAAAATACGCTCTTCCTACTTCTACAGTTTTCCCCTTGTCTCGCTCTTCCTGGTTTGTGTCTAAAGCCCAAGAGAGATACCTGCAAAGGAAAAAAAGTTATCCAAGTAATATTAAAGCATGTAAATGAGTAAATACAATATACATTGAAACATTAAATACAGCATGCACAAGTACATATCTGATATCACTTCATCTGCAAAGAGATGCCAGGAATGTTAATGTGTTAAAAAGTTATGGCTGATTAATGTCGCTCACTCATTGTCTATACAGCTTTATCCTGCATACAGGGTCGCGGGGTGCCTGGAGACTTAGGGCATCTGAATGGGGTGCCAAAACATTGCAGGGAGCACGCACGCGCACACACACACCGCTTATAGCTATTGAATCCCCAGATTAGACTGCGGAGTGTCTACAGCGGCGCAAACAACAGATTACATCACACTCCTTTCGTAGGTAATGATAGCAAGCAGGTGTCAGGATCTCCATGCAGAATAGATTATACAGAAAACATATATAAATATAAAACAACAAAAAAATTTTGTTTGGCCTGCAGTCGGTGGCTGTGATTTGGATGGCCAGTGTAGCGGCCGGCTGGTGTAGCCAGCCATCCCTCACCGAGTAACTGTTGTAAGTGTCGTCAAATGTAATAGTTTCTGACTGCCTCAACATCACCTTTTATGTCAAATTGTGGATTATTAATATATCTGCAGAAACTCTGGAGCAGCATGAGGAGCGGCAGCGAGTTAACTCCATTCACATTACATCCGAAGATGGTTGGAGCCACAGATACCCTTCTAATTTGAAATAAAATTAAATAATGTAAAAAACATAAATAAATAAAAAGTCTGCATAATTTACACAATAAAGCATTTTTACCAAGTCTCCCTGTTCTTTTCTTTTGCTTCCCTTTCGTATTTCTCCAGGGTCCTTTTGTCCACCATGCCGGTCAAATACCTAAAATAAAAAGATAAGACTTGATGTCTTACATATAAAATGTAATAAAATTACTCACTTTATTAAAAAGGTTTAAAAACAAATGTAAAGCCTGCATTAACATACATGATTTGTCCACCAATTGTCGACTTGCCAGCATCTAAAACACAAAATCACAATAAGATAAAATGGTCCTGAAACAGCACTAATAATACAAATGAAATGACTATGCTATGAAGACATTGTACACTGACGCACCCACATGTCCTATAAACACAACATTAACATGCTCTTTCTTTGGGGCGTCAGGGAGAGGAGGAGGCAGCTTAGGGGTGGGCATTTCCTCATCCTCTTCCATCATCATCTCATCTTGGGCTTCTTCCCTCTCAGGTCCACTCTCCTCCATAGCCCCGCCTCTTGCCTCCACCTCATCCGAGTCACCCTTCTCCTCCCACGACTCCGCTGTGCCAGTATCTGTTTCTCCGTTCTCGACAGCAGCTAGAGAGACAAGACCGACATGCATGACATCAAGTTTAAAATGATGATCTTGTTAAACAGGTTTGTGGGTTATTCTGCTGTTTTGTCATGGCAAAATAGTTTCTGCTTCATGATTTGTTATAAAAGTTTTACATACAGACTTTGCTCATATGAACTTACATACTTAGCCTTGTTACTAAAAAAAAAAAAGCCAGAGTAAAATGACAAATATTCTACATAAACATTGAAATTACAGGAGGGATGTACAAAAGCATTAGAAATATGCTTCATGATTACAGACTGACATTCAGCGCGTCTGCTCTTTGAGAAGAACTGATCATAAAGCTTTCTCTGTCTGCAGTGATCCAGAATAATGAAACAGATAAACGTTCTGGGCTGAGAGACACACCTAACGCTGCATTTCAACCAGTAGAGCAGGCATGTGCGAGTGCGGGTGTTGGGTCATGACACCACACAGTTGAAAAGCAAATTAGACATGTATCAATCATTGCTCCAGCAGGAGATGCTTAATTAATAATATAAATGTCATTTTGATTCACATATGCATGGCGGCAAATGTGACAATCTTGAGAAAGTAATGACGATAGATCAGGGAGACAAAGCACACTGTGCCACTGATAAACTGTATATTTACAAACTTCAAATAATCTTTCAACTGAATATCTTTAATATGTCAATGAAATCCAGGGTAAACATTTTCCAGCTAATAAACAGTATTTAAATTGTCTGGTAACTGGAAAAAAAGAGAGATAAGCACGGGTTTTATTTAATGATTTTCTCTATAATTTAGGCATGACCGATTCCTAACCCTCAGCCAGCTCTCCTGTTTCAGTACCAACCAGGCAGTGTAAAAGCTATCATATGCTTTCTATGAGTCTCACCCTACCCTCCCTGAGAGCATATCCATTGCTATTTTCTTGTGCCCCATTTTTAACCAATCATTTTATACAAATAAAAGAAAATATATTCAAAATGCAATGCTTTTTAGAAATTATGGTTTGTTTCCAAATTAGACTTACAAAACCAAGAGAGCTGCTCACAAGGCCATGGTGAAGTTGTTCTTGCCACATTGCTGGGAAGGTATGTGACATAATGACACGACTCTCAAGCCCATGAAAAAACAATACCAATTCGTAGGAGGCTCGCTATTAAAAATGCTACCTTTTCTACCAAAGTGAACCCGGTGCTAGTTCATGTCTGGTTCACTTTGGTGGAAAAGAGTAACATTTTTATGCTCCTAAATGCTACGTACCATTCAAAGAGTTTGTTAAATGTATGGCATGGCATAACCGTGCTAACAATACAGTATTTTTGCAAAACAGCCCTAAGCAAAATGCTCGCATGCTGATCAGTTAAACTGCACTGGTGATCAGCTGTTGATCTTGAGAAATAATTAATCGCAGAAGATATTAATTGATGAACTGATCAACTGATTTTAACATGTTATCACTAGGGATGGAAATCATCAGTCACCACCTGACACGGTATTATCATAATATCTAGTTGCCGATTCAGTTAATATTGAGATTGTGTAAGTATCACGATTTTATTACTCACTCATCGTCTATACTGCTTTACTGTCGCAGAGGGGCCTGGAGCCTATCCCAGGAGACTTAGGGCACGAGGCGGGGTACACCCTGGACAGGAAGCGAATCCATCACAGGGTGCGCATGCACACACACACTATGATCAATTTGTGAACGTCATTTAGCCTAATCTGCAGGTCTTTGGACTATAGGAGGAAACTGGAGTATCTGGAGGAAACCCACCAAGCACGCAGAAAACAGGCATACTCCATGCGCACGGACGCCGAGGTGGGAATCGAACCTGGACCCTGGAAGTGCAAGGGGACAGTGCTAACCACTGAGCTGCCATGTGGCCTCGCGATTTTATAAATATCCCAATGCAGAATTTCATTTTTTGCAATTTTGTTACAATTTTAAAAACCTCAAACTTTTAAAATAATAATATAATAATAATAAAGTTGTCAAAACTCTACAGTTTTATACATCAACTTTTGTAATTAAAAGTAGCCCTTTCAATAAACATTAGTTTTCACATTTAACAAGCACAACATCTTAACAACACAAACTAAATTGAAATACAAAAGTTTAACATTGAACTGAAAATTCAATTAATCAAAAGGCTACATTTTCCTGAGCAGCACGTATCTCTGTCATCGGCCAAAATTATTATTTATAAACAAACTTGACCAATAATTTACTCCTACCACATGGGATCTTAACGTGTGAATCGTTTAGTGCGTACCACCTGTAGGATTATAAAGAAACTGTGAGACGCCTCAACATCTTGTCATCTTGCCTCACGTCGTAACATGCGTGTTTCAAGATTGATTAGTGAACTTGTTGTTTTGAGACTTGTGAAAGCATGTGTGAGGAGTCAATGTGGCACTACATGAACCGGCACGCAAAAGAACTGTGATTCATAACCGAATCAATAGTCACAAAAAAAATAAATAAATAAAATAAAAAACTTTATATATATATATATTAATCATATTTCTGAAAGAGTATTTCTGAAACATTTTGCTAAATGGGTTATTCTTCTTATGAATATAATACTGCTGTTTGGGAATGCTTCGGTCCCTGGCTGTAGGTGCAGGAGTTGAGCAAAGAGAGAGAGAAGGAGTGAAACATGAGCGTGCACAGACTGTTACATGAGCCAAGCTGTACAATCTCCAGCTGTCCTCTATATAGCTGAACTAACACTAATGACAGTATTACACCACCATAACTGGAAGAAATACAAGTACTCTAATTTGCATTTGCTTATTTTGAAATCACCATGAGTTCTGCTTTAATCGTCATATAGCTAAAGTTAAAGCATACTTACCTACAGGTTCTGAAATCTCCATGTTCGTAACAGTGTCAGGACCTAAAGAGAGAACAGCACACAGTTTAAACAGCATGGGACTAAATGATGTAATATCTTTTGTAGATGATGTAGATCATTCACATATAATGTGTGATTGTACATTAAATACATTTCTTTTCAATTTACAATAAGAACACAATGGACAGTTGAATATAACTATTGAGAACAATGATTAATAAAACTGATATCACTAAAGACAATAAATTATATTTCATAAATTTTAACCCAATCATATTTACAGTTATGAACAGAAAACCACTTCAACAAAAGGACTTGCTGATCTGATACTAAAAACTAGTATTTAGTCCTGATTGGCCTGAAACATCAGTCTGGGATCAGATCAGATCGGTGTCTCAGGGACCCCATAATAAGGCACAGTGTGAGATCAGTGCGCCTAAAAAGGACTCTATTTAATGAAAATCTCCTTTCTGTTTTTTTTCCCCCCACAGTCCAAAGACATTTACAGATTCCCTGTGGTGTATCACCAGGTGTGTGTGAGGTATTTGGGTTAACTCCTCCCAACACTGCTCAACAATGTCTTACTGGTGACTTATTTCTAGTTAGTAACCTGGTTACCCAGATTAAGGATATATCTAGTGAACTTCAAAGCACTGGACAACAGCATCTACCAAATGCCTAAATATGAAAATAAATGTGATTGCGTCTGTTTGCGGCGTGCAGTGGGCACACCAGGGCAGTGGTGGCTCAAACACACCCAAATCGGGGCAGTGGTGTCTCAAACGGTTCAGGCTGTGTCTTGCGGGATTACTGATCGGAGGATCAGAGGTTTAAGCCCCAGCACCACCAGGTTGCCACCGTTGAGGCTTTGAGCAAGGTCCTTAACCCTATCTGCTCCAGTGGAGCTGTGTCCCGGCTGACCCTGCGCTCTGACCCCAGCTTCATATACATCCTAAGAGGGATATGTGCTGTAATGTACAAATGAAAAAACACTTAATCTTAATCCAGATTGTGCTCCAGTGCATGCAATCAGACACAGCAATACAGAGAAAATGGGTGGATCGAATTCATGTGCCAGAAGGCCAGGATGTGCCTGCTGGCACCTCAGTGCTGTGTGTGTGTGTGTCTCTGTGTGTTGATGGACATAATGCAACAAAAATCTGGCATGTGGATAGTATTTATTTTTATTGCTGTTAATACCTGTTTTATTATAAGTAGATGTCTGGCTGTGCAGAACTTCTGACTAACACAGAACCCCAGGTCCACTCAGAGTTCTCACAGAGCTGATGGAGCCTCAGCAACCATCAGGGGCCATTTCACTAAACAAACCGCACAGCTTACAGGCGTTCAGCTTTATTACTGACTCAACATTCTAACTAACCATTTTATCTCTCTCTCTCTCTCTCTCTCTCTCACACACACACACACACACACACACAAACACACACACTCGTGAGAATACGTGCTCTGCTCTCTGGAGCGTATTTTCATCTCACGGTGTGTACAACACTTGACAGCTGTTCAGCGTGGCAGCTAAGCTAATCCTAACTATGCTATGCTAAGCTAACCTCACCGCCACGCTATTTCCTCTTCTCGTTAGCTGGTTAGCAGTGTCGTGGGTCTGTGTGTGGGGGGTGTTTACCGTTGGAGCCGGTGTTTTGAGGAGACACTCTGGGTACGAATGACGGTACAAACTCTGGTGCGTTGACGTTGAGGCCGGTGAAGGCAGCCTGGAGCTCGGTGTCGGCCCGGGCCTCCACGTCGTCCTCCTCCCAGCTCTCCGGCGCAGTGTCTCTCTGGTCCATAGCGAGCTCGAACTACAGCCACAGCCCCACAGAAAGCTCGTCCCCGGCACTCGGCTACACGCTTCGACTTCTCTCTCTAACAGCTCCAGATAACTGTGTGTGAGTGCGTATGTGTGTGTATAGCGGGTTTACGGCATGAAGCCTGCTGCTTTTTCCGCTCCCACAGTGCGGACTCAGATAGCTGACTGCGCCTCAATGCTTCCTGCTTCAGTGTCCCGTGTGTGAAGCCAGAAACGCTGGAGCAGGACCTCAGCAGAGGAAAACCAAAACACCAGTCCTCCAGAGTCAGCGAGATTACCTGCGAGAGTTTGTCTGTTTATTTTTTTATTTATTTTTAAGATGAAAAACTCTAAAAAAAAATATATATATATATATATATATATATATATATATATATATATATATATATATATAAAATGAACAAAAGGCAGTTTAATAAATACACATTCCATTATCCATTCCATGTCTTTCCTGATTTGTATTTCTTTCTACCACTGCTACAATGCTGCAGGTATCCAACATATGCAACAATCTGCTCAGAACATTTGATATTAAAATGTGTCTGCTACTTATAGGTGTAATATTAGTGGTCATTCTAAATAAACATTAGACAAGAGGTAGTCTTGCTTTCCTGGTCTTCACGAGAGTTTCATTGTGGTGCTTGATGGGTTTGATGAATAAATGTAAAGCTTGTTCAGTGCAAGTGGACCATACTGTATTTTCCACTTTTATGCACCCACACCCAAAAAACTCTGTGCAGTAGTTGTTTTTTTTTTTTTTTTTTAAATCCATGTGCCTAGGGTCATCAGGCAGTGAAAAACTGTTTACTTGTTAAAGTGGAATATTTCAACATTATTTTCTGAGGTCATCACAGATATAGAAATAGATAGAAATTAGGCTAAAAGGTACAGGCCAGTCCTTTGAATTCAAGGGAGTTAGTAGTGAGGAATAAAAAGTCTGAAATATGTTCAACCAGTAAATAAGCCCAAAGGTTTATTGCAAAACAAACCACACATGAAATTATAGACAGATATATAAATAATAACTGCCAAAAGACCAACAATAACATACAAATAAACAAGAAAACAGCTGTATTTAGATCTAAATATATATTATGTCAACTAACAATCCATGTTTTCACTGCAGAGTTTCTGCTTTACTCTTTTGCATCTGCCACTCCTCCAGCAGTAATGGCAAAGGTAGCTTCATTTTCTGGCATGTCAGGGCTTGAAAAGAGGAGAGAACACGTTAGACTCTCCTTTTTATCTCCAGTTTGGACTGACATCAACCCACACACACTAATAAGTTATTATTTTATTTAGTGGCTTAAATGTATATTATTCCAGACAGCAATTCCCCCCAAAATAAGTTACCTATCAAATATTTTGGCAATTCTCATTTCCCCACGTCCTTTCCTCAAACTTATGCGTGTGGTGGAGGCATGCGCCAATATGTGACCTCCAATAGGCTTTTTAGGATCTGCTTGGAATCTTTAACAGAGTGAGTACAAATCAGCAGCTGCACCTAGAGTACACTCACATCTCAAGTTCATTTAAGAAACATTATTCTATTTACATTCATATACACTCACCTAAAGGATTATTAGGAACACCATACTAATACGGTGTTTGACCCACTTTCTCCTTCAGAACTGCCTTAATTGTACATGGCATTGATTCAACAAGGTGCTGAAAGCATTCTTTAGAAACGTTGGCCCATATTGATAGGATAGCATCTTGCAGTTGATGGAGATTTGTGGGATGCACATCCAGGGCACGAAGCTCCCGTTCCACCACATCCCAAAGATGCTCTATTGGGTTGAGATCTGGTGACTGTGGCAGCCATTTTAGTACAGTGAACTCATTGTCATGTTCAAGAAACCAATTTTAAATGAATCGAGCTTTGTGACATGGTGCATTATCCTGCTGGAAGTAGCCATCAGAGGATGGGTACATGGTGGTCATAAAGGGATGGACATGGTCAGAAACAATGCTTAGGTAGGCTGTGGCATTTAAACGATGCCCAATTGGCACTAAGGGGCCTAAAGTGTACCAAGAAAAGATCCCCCACACCATTACACCACCACCACCAGCCTGCACAGTGGTAACAAGGCATGATGGATCCATGTTCTCATTCAGTTTACGCCAAATTCTGACTCTACCATTTGAATGTCTCAACAGAAATCGAGACTCATCAGACCAGGCAACATTTTTCCAGTCTTCAACTGTCCAATTTTGCTGAGCTCGTGCAAATTGTAGCCTCTTTTTCGTATTTGTAGTGGAGATGAGTGATACCCGGTGAGGTCTTCTGCTGTTGTAGCCCATCGGCCTCAAGGTTGTGCGTGTTGTGGCTTCACAAACGCTTTGCTGCATACCTTGTTTGTAACGAGTGGTTAAAGTCAAAGTTGCTCTTCTATCAGCTTGAATCAGTCTCATTCTCCTCTGACCTCTAGCATCAACAAGGCATTTTCGCCCACAGGACTGCCGCATACTGCATGTTTTTCCCTTTTCACACCATTCTTTGTAAACCCTAGAAATGGTTGTGCGTGACAATCCCAGTAACTGAGCAGATTGTGAAATACTCAGACCGGCCCGTCTGGCACCAACAACCATGCTACACTCAAAATTGCTTAAATCACCTTTCTTTCCCATTCTGACATTCAGCTTGGAGTTCAGGAGATTGTCTTGACCAGGACCACACTCCTAAATACATTGAAGCAACTGCCATGTGATTGGCTGATTAGATAATTGCATTAATGTGAAATTGAACAGGTGTTCCTAATAATCCTTTAGGTGAGTGTACTGTACATATATACACGGCCGGGCCAATATATTTATAATATATTTTAGTTAACCTAATTTCAATAGTTATATAGCAATATCCTTCGTTGTTTTCTTTTTTTGATGCAGGACAATAATTTGATCTTTCTGAAATAGAAGATTCTTTGTCATGAACACAGGATATGTCTTCGGACATGGGAAGCAATTCGCTATATCAGTTAGGGTGAACTAATGTGTTGCCATATTAATTACTGCAGTAATTATCTAATTATCCAAAGTAATTATCAGCAGTAATTATCTAAACCATATAAGCATGATGGTCAAGCTTATACTTATAGTAAAGAAACCTTTAATACTTACGTCATCCCTGCTCCTGGGTCTGCTGTCATCTGATTGGTGACGAACACTGCAACATTATACTCTATCATAATTAAAACAGAAATTTTTTGATCAGAAGAGGGTTGATTTATTTATTCAGTAATTTTTTTTTCAGTCAGTTAGTGGCTTTATCTCTAATATCTGAAGTACACTGCAACACCTAACATCATAGCAAGTGAAAATATCTTCTTCTATACATATAATATAACTGTAAAGTTGGCATGTCTGTACACCGAAGAACAAAGTCACGGGCACATCTAGTTATGAATACTGTCTGATGTATCTAGTGTTTCTCATCAAAACACTGTAATAAAATAAATATATAATTATTCAACCTATTAATAACCAAGTTTTTACACATGCCAAGATTGAATACTTTTATTATAGAAAGCAGCAAAAAAATCTTAAAAGTATAACATCATTTAAAACTTGAAATGACAAGCACCTGAAACAATGTTTTAATGTTATATTTGACTTATGAGAATCCCAGAATAAGAAACAGTCACACATGTTAAAGAAATTTAGATTTGCTGTCTTTTTTCAGTGTAGGTCAAATTTTAATGCAAAGAGTTCTCTACCACAAATGTTTGCCTGTCACTTTATTCTAAAGCCCTACCAAGGTTTAAGATGAATTACCATCTCGGATATTAACACGTTTAGTGTGTTAAGAAACAAGAGAATATAAATCTTATGAAGCATTTATGAAGTAAAACTGACCCTCTGAGATTTTTTGCAGCCTGGAAAGCATCTGTGCCAGCTTCTGCTGTCTCTCTGCAAGCTCACCCCTACCTGAGAAGTCCACTCGGAACAGAGCCATGATGGAATCTATGATCTGAAACAGAACAAAAGTCCAGGTTAAAAACAGAAGACTATATTCTCTATACTGCTTGTCCTGTACAGGGTCGCAGGATGCCTGGAGCCTATCAATGGGTACTTGGGGTACTAGAAAGAGTGAACCCTGGATAGGGTGCCTATCCAATGCAGGGCATGCAAGGACACACACTATGGGAAATTTAGAAACACCAATTAGTCTACTCTATATTTTTTGGACCCACCCAGCACAGGTAGCATGTGAAAACTCCACACAAACAGACACAAGGCAGGAATCGACCCTTGACCGTGGAGAAATGAGGCCACAGTGCTAACCCACTAGGCCACTGTTTCACCCAGAACAGTACTAGCCTGGTAATAAAACAGTATTTCACTGTTCAGATATTACCAAAGTGTGATTTTTTTTTCTTTCTCTTCCTGTTACTTGCCAAGAGCTTGAAGACACCTCCCTCCTCATGAAATTTGGCTGCGACAAAGTCCAACAGCTCCATCTGATGTTCACCTAAAATAGCCAGAACCAACAACATTGTACAAAATATCTACTAAATCAAACTTTAAAGAAAAGCTAAACTTGTTATAATAATAATAATAATAATAATAATAATAATAATAATAATAATCATGTCTTACTGGTGTAGGCACGGGCATACAGCACATTATCAAGGACTGCCTCATGATCCACATTGAACCTGTCTGCAATGTCCTTCAGCCTGTCTGGTCGACTGAGAAAAAAAAGTTAAGAACAAAAAGACTAGAAGTAACACAATCCATAACTAACAGTCAGGACAGGGGGACAATAACAGTTTTCTTACTATTCCCAATTAAAATAGCTAACGGCTATTTTAAATTGCAAAATGTCGAGTTTTTTATGAAGGGTGAAAAAAGAAAAAATGCATTCATAGTGGGGTAAAAGAAAAGAAGATGCAGCCTATAGAGACCATACGGTGAGATGTCTAAAGATTTCCACCCTCAACTTATAGCAGCAAAGCCATTTCGAGAAGGATACAAGGTATTTTCTGCATCAATGAAGATGACCTTCCCTCCAGTATACCCATTCTCTCCAGGCAACTGGGCTGTAACTTTAAAGAGATAAACTGACACTAAGGGTTGAGCTCATAAGCAACAATTTAAATAAGTCTCTTTAACCTAGACGCGATTTTAATAAACAATGTAAGAGTAACAACACTATGTAAGATATTTTGTTACCTACCACAAAGTGTGTGTGACAGCTGAGTCTTCCCTGTCCTGAACTCTGCATAAAGAGGTATTAGTTACAAAACAAAACAGACAAGAATGGCCAAGAGGTCCACAGAGCACAAGTGTAGCTTACCTCCAAAAGCCTCAGTGATCGCCATACTCTCTACTCCACCTCCAAGAAGTTTACTAAAGAGAATTTTTTAATTAAAACCTGGATTATAACATGTGTATAACATATTATAACAAGTATTATATATTTATTTACGCTGCAGTAATTCAGATCCTGTCACCCTTGAGTTGTGACAGTATACGATAATGTTAAAATGAACACTACAAAGATATTATATGCCCACTGTAATATACATCATGGCATAAGGTTATGTCAATATTGATAGGCCATAGATAAAGTGCTCATAATAACTTGTAATGTTATAATTCCCAAGTGGTCTAGTGATAATGTAGTAACACTACAATAATCATGACCAGTCACTACTGTAACATATTATTCCATAATAGAATACCATAGAAAAGTTATTGGTTTTTTTATTTAATTGAAAAAGTGAAACTCTCATTTGCTGTAGATTAATTACAGTGACCTTCTGCTTATCCTCCTTGTGAAGGGTGTTGTTGATCATTTTCTGGACAGCTATCAAGTCAGGAATCTTTCCCATGATTGTGGTTTCATGTACTAAACTAGGCTTAGACGTACACATTATTTATACTGTATAAATAGCTATTTACTCAAACTCTCTCATCCTCCATAAAACTTATTCTGTACAAGGTCACTGGGAGCCTGAAGCTTATCCCAGGGGACTCGGGTACTGCACTACACCACCATGCCGCATTTACCCAAACACAAAGTGAAATATTCTAATATTTTGAGTTACTGGATTTTTTATTTTCAAGAGCTGTAAGCTAAAAGTAAAACAAAAATATGCTTGAAATATTTAACTTATATATTTAACTTGTATACTTTATTTCACAACATAGTTTTTTTTTCATAAGAGCTTAAATGCAACTTAAGACCAAAATCTTTGAAAGTAAGTGTTGAAATAAGTGTCACCTCTGATACCAACTGAAACAGTTGTGTGCTGGTTATAATATGGTGCTTCACTGCCTAGACATACAGAATTATACACTAGATGTGTAATAATACACTGATTGCAATGAAACTCAGAACTTTCTCAGAAATTTATGACTGAAACTAACTCCTTTTTAGTTCTATATAATAAACAATTGTTAATAATTGTTTGCCCAATAGAATATATTTTTTATTGTTATGTGGAATTATCCAATATGTAATAGTATACGGCTTTTAAATTAAGCACAATTGCATGTAATAATATATTACTTTTCCTTACTCTTACACACATTAGCAGAGGAAACAGCAAGTGTATTTAATGATACGCTTCGGACATGGAGCCTTCTGGAAAGTTCTGTTCGCATTGTACTCTTGGACAACGACAGGTACTGGTTATCAGTGCTTGGTATCAGCAAGCACCCCGATGGAAGTTCAGACAAAAAGTGGTAGGTATCAAGACATCCCAACAATATATCATTACACCTCTATTATAGATTCTTATTTATGCCATGCACTAATGACATGCTGAGAGACTATCTACAATTTAACTCTTACTCAAACTCCAAACTGCCTGTTGTGATGTGGAATACTTGCTTCCTTTTCATACTGTATTCCGAAGCTGTCTGAAATCCACTCATCTGCAGCAAAAACAAAAAGAAGCAATAGTAAATTTAAAAATATTAAGGTACCAAGTAATATTCTATATTTCTTCCTTTAACACAACAAGTCCTGATTAAATGACTTTTCCAGTAGATGTGTAAAAGTAAATGTTACCAGCAGCTTCCCAGCAGCTTCCTTGATTTTCTCCACTTTTGCTTCAGATAAACCCTTGACATTGCAGAGCGCACGGCGTGTGGTCATCTGGATCCCTTTTACAGTACAAATTCCAACGGACTTTAGCTTTTTGATATCTGCCATGTTCTATGTAGAGTGACAATTACAACACAGTGAGCAAGCAGATTAATTCTCAGGTCGTCTGCAGATTGTCTTTAAAACTGCCAATCCATCGCACGCATACACTACAGGAAATATGGGAAAATCAATCAACCTATTCTGCATGTCTTTGGATTGTGGGAGGAAACTGGAGTACCCAGAGGAAACCCACCAAGCAAGGAGAGAACATGCAAACTTAAATCTAAGGTCGAAATCAAACCATCAAACCTTTGAGGTGCAAGGCCACGGTGCTAGCCACTACGCCAACGTACAGCCGTCTTTAAAATTTCAAGAGGTCTTTAGGTCATCACAATCACTTCCACTCACTCATCTTCTATACCGCTCTATCCTGTGTAGAGGGTCAAGGGGGCCTGGAGCCTATCCAAGAAGACTTAGCGCACTAGACAGGGCACACTCTTTCACGTAGTACAGGCAATTTTGGGATCCCAATTAACTTAATCTGCATGTTTTTGGACTGTGGGAGGAAACCCACCAGAATCTCAACGCAGGAATCAAGCCTTGATCCCAGGAGGTGCAAGGCGACAGTGCTAACCACTTAGCTTCCGTGCCGCCTTTCTTTGGGTCATCTTCAGGAAAAAAAGATATTACTATCACTCTGTGAAGATGCCCTAAAGATGATTGTAGTATAAGTTCTGATTCATCTGGAAAGTTAACATTTTTAGTGATTTAATAGCTCCCCAATGATTCTGTAGTTTTTAAGGATGTCTAGGTCATATGTCCTGCAGTTCTATCTCAGAAGCTTTCCTCATGTTCATTGATTTTATCATAACTTTACACATCATTTTACTCACAATGCCATACTTCTGCAAGAGTTCGATGTCTTGGAAGAAAGATTCCTGAAAGTTAACCGAAACAGTAAAATCTCAGTTCTGTCTTCTGCTTTCTGTGTTAGCCAAATAAAATAAATCTGAGAAAACTCTATAATTAGACTGTGATAATCATGGATATTGTGGTGTAAGATTATATGTATCTGAATTAGCTGATTAGCTCACCTCATCCTCCTGATACCCTGCCTCCTCTTCTACAACTTGGTCCTCCATTGATTTCATACTGTCAAAGACAATCATGTGTGTCTCATAAGATTTATTTCATAATTTAAAGCTGTTTTCTGTCAACTACTCTACATAACTAGCAAAGTAATGCTGTCTAACGTTGCTAAATACAGCTTTTTTCCCGGATTTTTTCCACATTTTTTTCCACACAATTTAATGTTTTAAAAATACAAATTTTGTGGGGGGGAAAAAAGTTTATAACACACACTACCTTAAGTGTAAAACACACAAGTTGGCTAACTATAGTTACTAAGAGATGATGAACCTGACACACGACAGCAGCCAATCGCCTCAGGAGTAGAGCGCACGAGCGCGCACGAGCAAACACGCGCCTCAACTCTAGCACCTCGGGCACAAATACACTATACAGCAAAACAGTCTCATATATGAAGAGGGTATAATAAAACACAAAAGTGTTCACATTAATCAACAGTATGATGCATTTCTGATGTTAAATATAAAAGCATCATACTGTTGATTAATGTGAACACTTTTGTGTTTTCGTCCTACATCATTGTATGCACGCTGCTCTTGTCATATACTGTACTGTAAACTAGTTGGCTAGCTAACTGCATTGATGTGCAGGTGTTCCTAATATAATGGAGAGTGAGTGTACGCTTACTACAATGTTCCTACGGGGTTCGGGTATCGTTACATTTCATCATATGTTTAATGCATTAATTCATTCATCTTTGATAAAAACCCAGTGAAGGACAGTAGATTTAGAGCCAATGCCACAAATACATCCTGGATGGGGCACCAGTCCATGACAGAACACTGTGCAGACACTCATAGCCAATCCTCTTACCAGCATGGTTTTTGAGAGAAAACTAGAGAACCTGGAGGAAACCCTACAGCATTAAGCAGACGGTCTGAACAATGATTCGCTAAGGTGTCTGGGAGGGAGCTGCTTGCTTCCTGGTGAGGCATTTAACTTCATCAATTTGCACTTTGCCCACTGCAGGTCCAACAAAAGCATTTTTGGGTCCACAGGCACATCCAGCAACTTTGTCTGATGCCTATGTTAGAATGCTAAAATGTTATTTGACATTGTTATTTGTTATATGACATTTACAGGGCATGGCTCTGCTGGACACTTGGGTTCATCTGTGGAGGCCCACTCAGAGGTCTTTGAACATACACTTTTTTTCCTCCAGTTATGCCTGCTTTGTAGCATCTCTTAGTCATGAATGATTGGAAGAAACCAGCTCTGGAAGGAAAGGAAGGCTGGTTGAGTGGAGCAAAAAGCTCCACATCAACCTCACCTCTGTCAGAAGTTACTACAATAGACTTGTATGCTGAGCCAGACTAGTCTCCTATCGTGACCCTGTGAGCAGGCAAGAGGCTGTCGTCCAAGCGAGCATTGGGCTGGTCACCCCAGCCAGCTTCCTCAAGAATGGCATGTTCATGTGAATAGCCCACCTGGCCATGGCTGCTCCGCCTGAGATCTTCGCTATTATTTACCATCACTGTTATATATACAGTACTATATTCTTTATCATAGTACTGTGTATATATCTGCTCTATAGCTAGAACAATCTTGAAACATGTACACACATTTGTATCTTCACTTCTACCTTATCCACTCCATTTATTTTGGTGGTGCTTTCATTTATTTGTATTCGAAATGAGAAAGTGAAACTCTACAGATACTCAACAAGTTCAACAGAAAAAAAAACAGCCTTGTTCAAAAGCCTTAGGCAGCTCTTTTTTGTACCTAATGTGTGCACTCCTGCTTGATGTATGTTTAACGGGGTGCAAATAACCATTTTTTTAAATATAATTATTATTATTTCTGAAGATATATTAAATATACAAACATTTTCTGTGAACATTCTGGAGGAGCACTAAAGAAGTATGTTCTGTAAAATGTTATGATGCCATTAAATCATTAAGATCTTTTCCTGCTTTTTCTTATTAGAAGGCAGGTAGAGTATCTATTATCCAGTAATAGATACTTTGACTAAAGAAAATACAACAATTTGTTACCCTTTATAGTGTATTGTTTTGTCACTGCCACAACTTTAATTTTCATGAACTAAAACTCACATGTAAAGGGCTCGGATGATAACGTGCAACTTTACAAGGTATACAGATTCATAATAATAATAAAAAAAAAATGCAACCAAAATTCTTTGGTCTTTCTGAATAAGCAAAGCATTTGACTGTCTTTTATAATTCATTAAAAAAGCTTTCTGAATTAACTCTTAAATATGTTTCTGACACTGACAGGTGCATTGACGCATATTCAAAAAAAATCACAGAGCTGCTGTCACAAATACAGAGTGGTCCAAAATCTGCTTCCATAGGCATAGACATTTTTCTTTTCATTACAGGATTCCAAGATGACTTTGAATATAAAAATAAAAGACTGAACAGAACACCAATTGACACCAGAATCAGCACAGAATAATTATTACCCATAAAGTGAAATGATCTCTGCGTGTAACATCAGCGCTGACTCATTAAGGAATGTTCGACATTCTTTAACTTTGTGCACACACAGCTGTTGTGAAGTCAGAGACTGTCAATTTGCTGTTAATAATACTTTAAAGTAGAGTTTTGCCTATGGATTCAGACATTGGGACCACCGTGTGTATGTATGTATGTATGTATGTATGTATGTATGTATGTATGTATGTATGTATACTTATATACATATAAAATTTGTTACGTTACTGGAGTACTACAGTCATTTTTCAGTTATCTTTTCAGAAAGACACATGTAAAGACAATAAAACAGGCAATCAAAAAAAAAAAAAAAAAAAAAACATTGGATGTTGGATGACAACAGATTCCATAAAGAAAGCCAATCTCCTCTTCTCAATTCAAATGACTAGACGATTCCTTTCCAGGTCCCCAGCATCTTGAGGATGGAACATGAGTCATTTCTTCAGACCTTTCCAGAAGTCATGGGTGCCATTCCAGGCATTACCCCAGACATTCCAGCATTTGGCCCCAATAGGATCTAGGTACATAATATACATAATCCATAATTTTAATGCCAAAAATAAATAAATTAATTAATTAATAAAAAAGGGATGCCAGAACATATTTTAAAAGTCTTAGATTTCATGCAAGCCAACATTTTATATACACACTACATGTGGATGCAGTGATTAAAAATAACAAAGAATTCTGCTAACCATGCTAAGATTTTTACTGATACTGAAGATTTAAGACTTGAAGACAAACAAACCAAAAAAAATAATAATAATAATAAATCCTTAGCAATTTTACTGCTAAATATTATAGTACCTGTCTCTGTTGTTGTAGTTGCTGTTGTTCCAGCTGTAGTCTCTCGGTTTCAAACACGACTGGAAGCACCAGGATCATAAATGAAGTTGTGCCTATCCACAGTGCAGTGCGGGAAAAGCTAAAAAATAACAGGCGATTGGGAGGAGAAATGTTAAAGCTAGAAATAAATGTAAAAAGTAATGTAAATGTAATGTAAAAAGTAACATGAGACTAATAAAGCCAGGACAGTACCTGTAAACTTTTTTCGCGAGGGACAGCGAGCACTGTGCCGATACTTCAGCTGCTGAGCGAAGTGTGTCAGGAAACATCTCTGTTAATCCCCACAGCCTCTCCATCAGGGTTTCATCCAGCTAATCCGAACAGAACACAAACACCAAAATCAGTGAAATATCACAGGAGTTGAGATTTCACAGAATCTTCTTACATTGCTAACTGTAGTTGTTTTTTCGGGCCTGAGAAGTACAACCAGTGGGTAAGTGAGTTTTAATCTATATACATATAACAGAAATCTTCAGTGAGGAATGCAGGAACTACTTGTGGCCGGTGTTTGCACAAGTAGTTCTGGCATTCCTCACCAAATATAACAGTAGGCAGCATATATGACAGGCAGAATAAATGGATGGGGAAACATTAGACCAGTGCGAGTAGCGACAGCAAGTTGACCGCACAGTCTATTCGCAGGTAAGTATAGCACGTAGGTGTCAGGACCTGCACTCGGGCAACCTCTAGTTTAATAAAAAAAATAATAACCCACTACAATGAAAGATGTCGTCTTTATTATTAAAGTCATACAGTTTCGCATCTGTTTGATTGTTAATGCATGTTTCAATAATTACCATCTACTCAGACAAAACATGTTCCGTCAGTGAATAGTTCACGAAAAGAAAGACATATCTTTCTAATCAGCAAACCTGTTCTAAGGGAACGTTGGTAATTATTTAATTTTTATGGTACAATTTTGAGAACACATAGCTTACTGAATCTCACTGAAACTTGAATATTTTGCGTAAATGGATGAAAATTCACTAATAATCATTGATAATCATTCACTAATCGCCTGTACCACTTTATCATGTGTACAGGGACCCCCTGGACAAGTTGCTAATCCATGACAGGACACACACAAACACACTCACATGCTCATTCACACATTACAGGCAATTTTGAAACGCCAATTAATATAATCTGCATGTCTTTGGATTGTGGGAGGAAACCCAGCAAGCACGTGGATAACATGCAAACTCCACTTACACAGACCCAAGGAGGAAACATGTAGATAGATAAAAATATAAAAATCTCTAGAAATATAATTACATAGATGTCAAATATGGATGTTCCTTTGCTTGCTCCTCAGTTCCTCATGTCATAAGCTTTCTTTGCACAAATTAAATTAAGTTTGGCTGAGTGGTTAGCACTGTCGCCTTGCACCTCCAGAGTCTGGGTTCGATTCCCGGCCAGGTACGATTTCCGTCTCTGTGTGCACGGATTTTCCATGTTCTCCATGTGCTTGGTGGGTTTCCTCTAGGTTCTCTGGTTTCCTCCCACAGTCCAAGGACATATAGATTAGGATAACTGGCGTTCCCAAATTGCCTGTAGTGTGTGAATGAGCATGTATATGTATGTTTATGTGTGTGTGTCCTGCAATGAATTGGCACCCTGTCCAGGGTGTACCCCAAGCCTTCTGGGATAGGCTCCAGGCTCCCCGCTATACAGGACATCTATACAGCACAAATAAGTATAGATGATGTGTGAGTGAGTGAGTCTTGCTTGGAGAAAAGGACTGATTGGGTCTAAGCAGCAAAAATATTAGATGACTACATACCACGTGATCTTGAAGCAAAGCCACATAGTTAAATATTTTCATAAATACTCAAATAGAGGCCTTCATCAAGGTTAATCATGTCTTGTATTTTCCTATCGTGCGTGTTGTTAAAACAATAGGCGGTTTTACACACACACACACACACACACACACACACACAAAAAAAAAACTTCTTGAACTTGAATGAATGAAAGCTGGACAGCAGGCGGACAGGTAACTGGTTCAGGCTCGAGAGCTATATTTCACCCACTGAAATCTTTACTGCTCATGTAGCTAAACAGTGTGTTACGCATATATAAATCCACTCACGTCATCCTCGTCGTCTCCCTCGATGTCGTCTTCAGGTGGCCGTGTAGCCACAGGCCCAGGGTCTGGAGACACAGCCGACACCGCAGCCATCAGCCTGACGCTTATTTACCCTAACGCGACTGAATTACAGATGTACGTGTTAACGCCTGTGCTGCGTGTGTAGCTAATAGTCGGTCTTTATAGCGAATATGAGAGCAGGATGAAATATGAGCAAATGAATTGTACCAATGCCGGAGGTCACGTCGGTTACATGCGCACCGGAATGAGGGAACTGTTCTTCGCTTGCTGCGGTGCACATGAGCCGAAATGTAAACAGCGCCGCCTGCCGCAGGGTCTTAAATGTTACGTATGACATTTGGGTCGAGCGGAAAAGGCGGCTCCATCACTCTGCGAATCACCATTGCAGACGTCACTCCCTCCGTGCGTTACCATGGTAACATAAGCACCTCGAATACCTGTCGCTGCTGCTGTGGAAATTTCACACTACGGGCATTAAATATTGAATATTTATTGAAACAAAAACTGATACCATTATAAAACATATACTATTGAAACGTGTATAAATTGCGAATACATTACTGTTTATTTTATTATTATTGTTATTATTATTATTATTATTATTGATTAAAGATGTACGGAAATGTATTTTTACAGAATACTAGCCTATATAATACTACGAATTTCTTGATTCAATTAATTTTTTTTATTATTGTGTCCTATTAATATGATGTCGTCCTCGATAATAGTCATATTAAATATACACATAATTTTCAAGCTCCATTATTTTCACGCTCCAGTGAGATGCACTGTCTTATGAGACATTTTTCATTCCCTTTTCCGGTGAAGTGAAGGCCTGTTGTTCAGTTGTTCCCTACACCGTTTGCAGTTCCTTTTGAACTGAACATTTTCGATCCCTGTGGTTTGGAATCACACTTAACATGGCTGGACACATGTGAAGTATACTTCGATGGGTTCTTCAGGCCGATCGGAAGGCACCTCGAGACCTCGCGGTTTGCCGGGATCACGTGACTTCAAATGGCTTAAGTAATGGCTCGGTCACATGGGTGTCTCACTGATGTCTCTGATGACAGGGTGATTCACTCTGCCATTATGTTGAGGATTTTTTATTCATAAATCACTTTTTTTTATTTCACAATTAACTACTTCTTATAAAATGCACGGAAAATGCACACAGCAAGTTTTTGTGAAATAAAAAAGCTCTGTCAACAAGCTTTCATAGTCCTTCATTAATTTTTTTTAGGATGAACTGTGAGCCACGAATGCACCGCTGTCTTCACTTCATCACCAGAAGTGAATCTTTGTCGTAATAGGGCTGCTTTCAGGAGACCAAACAAGTGATCAAGTGAAAGAAGTCAAATGGAGCCAGATCAGGACAATATGGAGGACGCTTTAACGCCTTAAAACAACGTCTTAGCAGGGTGTCAACAGTGTGGGCAGAAGTGTGCGGATGTACATCATCATGAAAGATTGCAACATCCCTGGATAATAGTCTTCTGTGTTTAATCTGAAGTTTAGGCTGCAGCTCTTCAATACCCATCTCACTATAATAAGCATTGTTGATTGTTGAACCTTTTTCCTGATAATGTTCCAGGACTGGCTAAGCATCAATTTTCCATCTTACTTTGAACTTTTTCATGGATGGCGATTAAAGATGTTTCTGTTCTACACTCGAAAAGAACCATTTTCTCACAGGCTCATAGTGATGAATTCATGTTTGTCACCAGTAATAATTCTGCTTAAGAAACTTTCACCTTCCTTGGATTATCTCTCTAAATTTTGGGACCATTTTTAAGTGATTTCTCCAAATAAGGCAATTACTTAAGTTGAACTGCTAACAAAAAAGAAATGGTGGTTATGTGCACAAACATTGCCTTTGCATAGTGGAATTGTATACTACAACATATACACACACAACAGACAACTGTCAGTAATTAATGCAATAATACTTGCAGCTATATGCCCTTATTAATTGTACTTCTTGTGATGTTATGAACTATTTGCTACACAAAATATGTCCACTAGATGTCAGTAAAACAAGCTCTTAACTGACGCTTTTTGGTGGAAGCATTGGCTTATTTTCAGAGCAACAGTTATTGTAAGGGAAATATAAATGTTTGGAGACAAGTAGTTTGGACTGTTTTTCAACATTCTAGAGCAATACTGGAATTTTTTTAAAACTATGAAATAACACATTTGGTAATTATGTGGCATTAAGTTATTAAATGACATGGTCTTTCCTGAGTTTTTTTTATTTTTTTATTTATTTATTTTTTACATTGGAAAACAATGTTGAAGGTATACAAAATATGTCATAATCTTCTTTGAACAGTTGATATTGAGATATGCCTGATACTTATGCTCTTTTAAGTGTCATAACGGCTCTAATCTGCGTGGGAAACAATGTAATGGTAATTGCCAATTTTTGAGGCTGGTAAGTCTAAATGAACTGCTCTGCAGGAGACTTAAGGTTTGGTCTTGCTTTCCTAGGATGGTCTTCACGAGAGTCAGTTCATGGTCCTTAATGGGTTTTGCAAACGAACTTTACAAGAACTAATCCAGAACAACTGACCTTCGACTGACTGTTCTTGTTACTTAATTATTTAATGTCGTATGTATTATTTAATAGTTTTTTTCGGTGGGAATCCAGTTTTATTATAAAATGTGCAAAATAAATCCAAACTGTTTTTTTTTATGAAGCCTGTGTACTATTTCATCGTTTTCCCTCTATATAACTAGCTCATGATTTGACATTTCATTTCTGTTTTCCCTTCATGTTGTTTACAACCCTCCAGACTGAGGAGGTGTCGAGACTCCACCCACATTCTTGAAGAATTACGTCATCGGGTGTTTTTTTTTAATGAATGAAAGAATCCCACGGAGAGTCGCTGAGTAATTCCGGGAAAAGGCGGACTGTGGCGTTGTAGCGTAAAGTTGCTGAATTTGTTCCTGTCTGTTATCTAGTTCTGAATGTAAAGAACGTCGAAGAATATCTGTTTTTTTCCTTACTACTACTGGAGGGCAGAAGTTCAAGTACACACTACCAGGTAAGGCTGTTTTTTCCTTTCCGTTTGTTTACAATATCGCTAACCTACGGAGCAATCCGCCCAGTTGTGCTATGTGGCTAACTAGCTAGCGCACCAGCGTGTGCGTCGCCATTTAAACAAACTGACAATAAAAAGCCAGCAGTGTGTTTTGAGTGAGTAGTGGTGTGTTGTTTCGATTTGTGCTAAGCGACACGAGTAGGATTGAGGTTGTTTAGCTCTCCGTAATGAGAAGCTGACAGGACTGCTAGCTGACTAGCTTAGCCTTTAGCGAGAAGTTGATTAGTGAGGTGTTTAACGTTAGCTGCTGGTGGAAAATGTTTAACTTGTCGAGTTTAGGCCACTTTAATACACTGTGAGCTGGACACTTATTAATTATTGTTATTGTTTTTTTTATTAAAACATCTAGGAATAAGGTGTAAAAACATGTAGCTCCAGTAAACACCGCTGTGTTTCTTTAACACGTTTATGACTAACTCAAGTTGCCTTTCTAATAAGTGAACATGTCATTTCTACATCACCACTTTCACATGATTTCACATTATTATGTCCTCATCATGGCAGTCAAACTGTGGGATTATACTACACCTGAGTCAAGCTGGTGAGAAATATTAACACAAGAGCCGAATGAATCTATATTTAATGGAAACTCAGTCATCATGTGAGTGAAGGCCATGGGGACAGCACTTGTGCTGAATCATGGCTGAACAGCAGTACAGGCTCAGAGCTCGGCCCACACACACTTCTCCTTTCAGCAGTGTGTTGGCCAACAGCGCTGTGTGTGTTATCTGTACTCCTAACCACAATTCACCTGCCCTCAGGAAGCCTGCTTCTGCTTGTGGATGTTTCACACACTGTACACATAATGATTTCTTTTCATGAGTATCAACACAAAGCTAGTGAGTGTTTGTGAATTTGAGTTAGACGTGTGTACACACTAGGAGGTGTAACACATTTCTGTTTTAGGATCCATGTAGCCCGAGCAGTTTAGGCTTTTTTTTTGTTTGTTTTACTGTTTTTTTTTTTTTTTTAAATAAACATGTATAGGGCTCAGGATTGTGCAATATGTAACAGTGACACATCCTCTTTTTTTTTTTTTTTTTAGCACAACCTAGGGAATGTGTTCAACTGAATTTTATTTCATTGTAACCGAATATAACCATGACTGAGCAAGAAATTTAAAAAATGGGTCACATACTGTAAACAAAAGTTGCACAGTTACACACGATCACATTTTTCTGGCTGTCTTTAGGTGTTTCTATGATAAAAAAAAAAACAATAATGATTATAATAATAATATGCTCATTTTTAAAGGTTCCACATATTTGCAAAGTCATTCCCATATTCTTGTAGTGGTCACATTTGCATTATAAAAGTAATAACTTTTGTTTTAACTGACACATTTGAAAACCAAAATGCACAGTTTGAAGCCTTTCATTTTGAAAACCAGCATTAAATTTTTTTTTACCCATCATGTGCTGTTTGTGTTTTAAGGGTTGGGTTTTAACATCACCAGTTGAGACCAGTTAATGCGTTTCTCAAAAAATAAATAAACAAACAGCTGTAAGACGTGTCTGAAACAACTTGATGAAAGTTTATTACATTTGTATTATGTAACTTTCATTATGTGTATAAGTTAACAGTAGCTCATATTGTGTTCCTATTTTCTGTTGCTGTAATAGTAGGCATTACACCCAGATAAAACTGTAATATACTAGAATAACCTTCACTGTGTTGAAGCTGGCGGTATGTTAGTGTAGTGGTTAGTAGAGGATGGGAACCATCAGGGAACAGCCGATATAATATTATCGCGATAGAAGGATTCTGTTAATATCATGATTTTAGAAATATCCTTATTATATATAGTTTCAATCCTAAACAAACTGTACAAAGCATTCACTCCTACCACACAGGATGCTGTGCTGCTGCCAGTGTGTAAATAGTTACTAGTTTAGAGTACCACCTTTAGGATTATATAGGGACTACAATATTTTACCACCTCAAATTGAACTGTGTAGAAATAATAAAACAATTATGGAGTCAGTGTGGCAATACATGCCACATCTCTAGTGGTTAGGACCGTGGCCTCATGCCACCGGGATCAAGGGTTTAAGTCCCGCCTCGAGTCTCTGTCTGAAGTTTGCATATTTTACCTGTGCTTGGTAGGTTTCCGATGGGTAATCTAGTTTCCTCCCACAGTCCAAAAAGATGCAGATTAGGCTAATTGACGTTGCCAAATTGTCCCTAGTGGGTGAATGCGTCTGTGTGCGCGCATATGCGAACTCGGATGGATTGGCACACTGTCCAGGGTGTACCCTGCCTCGTACCCAAAATCGCCTGGGATAGGCTCCAGGCCCCTGCGACCCTATAACAGGATAAGTGGTATAGAAGATGAATAAATAAGATACTGTACTGTAAAGCTAACTGACAAATCACCTTCACTTCCGTGTAGATCATTGAAATGTAGTACAATGTGTTTATGCTAACATGGATAGATCGAATTAGTTATTTTTTTTCCTTTTCGTGTGTTTACAGATTTCATAAACTAAAAAACAACCCAGGCTCAACCATGACATCAGACAGCAGAGCCAGCAAAGCCCTACAGGTAAACATGATACCCATGTCTCTATCAGGATGTTTTTATTATTTTTTTTCCTTCCCTCAGTGCTGATCTATTTTATCGTTATGTGTGGTGGTTTTACTTTCACAAAGACACATGTCTTGTTTTTGTCAAAATCAATGAGAACGTTGTTTATTCAGGAGCTCTTTGCCATTTCTTTGCAGGTGAAGAGAGAGTGCGGAGAGAACGTGCCTGTGCTGTCGGACAGCGAGCTCATGTCTCTGTCGGTGCGTGAGCTGAACCTGCACCTGCGCGGCTTGTCCAGAGAGGAGATCCAGAAACTAAAGCAAAGGAGGCGTACGTTAAAGAATCGTGGCTACGCGGCCAGCTGCAGGGTGAAGCGTGTGTCCCAGCGTGAGGCCCTGGAGCAGCAAAAGAAGGAGCTGCAGCGCGAGGTCGAACGGCTTGGAGCAGAGAACGCAGGCATGCGCAGGGAGTTGGAGGGGCTCGGGGCTCGCCTGGCAGCGCTGCAGCGTTTCGCACGCAGCCTCGAGTCTGCAGGAGGCAACATTCTAGCTACAGCGCCTCGCCTCAACACCGCCTCAGTCATCACCATAGTAAAGAGTCCACAGCAAAGCCATGGCCCCAGAGAGCAAGAGGCATCGTAGGGATGAGTCATACAGGCAATAGTCAAACACGTACACACTCAAACACGTAGAAGTACAAGGTACACAACAACAACAACTGGACCAAGCTGAAATGAATGACTGCCAAACGTTTAACGTTACACAACAAACAGTTGTGTAAGTGAAGTCATTGATGTCAGTGATGCCGGATCGCTTTTGCTACACTATTACCCCAATGTTGCATTTTATTCCCATTTTGTGTGTTGATTAATTGGACCATTTAGATAATGAGAATGCAGATTTCATTCGACATGTTTTCTCCACAACGACAGATTATTTGTATTCTAAATTTAAGAATTGTTTGACTGTATTCACTTCTTCTTCTACGTATGGTCGATTGCATTTGCTATAACCAGTATAACTAAAATATAAATAGCGTAACATTGGAAAGTTTACATGTAACGTAGCTTGAAACTATTTTAATTATACCATTAATATTTATATGCCAGATTTTTGCCGTCACACAAAAAGCTAGACCTAAGTGTAGAATGTTTGTACTGAGTTCATGATTAAGCTTCACTTCATATCTCTGACTACCAACTCCTTCAAAGTTGGCAAATATTGCTGGAGTATATTTCTAGTTCTGATTAAGGAAAAAAAATCATAATTACTTGGTTATGATTTATGCCATGCCACATCAATGCAAGCTTCTCGATTACATTCCCATTTATATTTTCATCTTACATCTGCAACATAAGAGATTTTTTTTTAAATCTGTATTTAAGATGAAGACCTAAAAGCTAGAGAGCTGTGATTTTACGTCCAAATACTGTTTGAGTAACTAGTTTTGGAATATTTTCATGTCTGATTATTGTAATGGTGTGATTTGTATTTAGGATGAGTATATTTTAAAGAGCAGTTCAGCTATGCCAGTGTGTTTCTCCTCCTGCTCGGTATGGGATATTTTAGAATCTCCCTTATTCTCATATAACACTCATTCAGCTGATCGTCTGAGGTAAGGAACAGGGAAATGCTAAAATGATCATGACCGAGACAGGACAAGTTACTGGAATGTGTTCCAGTATGTGTGATGACTGTATTTGTGCTAATATATTATAGTGGCTTGTTTGCAGTGGTATTTTTGTACATAAAAGTAGATTATTTATAACGACAAAATACTTTTTGGAAGTCTAGAAAGTATCACATGATGGTATAGTGTATGAAAGACCAGGGGAAGAGGAAATGTGGAATAAAAAGTGACCTAAGGAAAAGAAACCAGATTAAGGGTCTGAGAGGGAGAGGAACAAAAGGAGATTCTGAAAGTGCTAGAAGGAAAGAGAGACAAGTTGTGGCTACAGATTAACTCGTGGTTGACAAGAAGATTGCCGACTATTAGCTTTACTAACTCCAGCATCGAGGAGTATACAGTACATGTATTAATATTTATAGGTTAAAACATTTTTATTGCAAAGAAATCTGTTAAAGCTATTTCAAATTTAATATTGAACATGTGATTTCATTATCAACTTGTTCTTGTTTTGGTTCCAAACATGCTGGATGTTTTGTGAAGTAGCAAAATACAAGCCTTTTATTTGTATTTATTACATATATTTTTCTATGGTAAAATATTGTCTATTTTATGCCATTAATTGAAATAAATGTATATATTGTACATAAAGTTGTGCATGTTCATTTAAAGAAAGATCCGTTAAAATGTCATTACAGAAAATCCTTTTTTATTATTCTGTACGGACGTCACAAGGAAAAATAGAAGCGTCATCTTTGCAGGAAAATATACAATGGCACAGTAAAAATGTACAAAATAAAACAAAATTGAAGCATTTGCTTGATCATACACACTATTGCTCTATCTGTGCTTAAAATATATTCTAGTGTTCAAAAGGCCCGGATGGCCTCAATAGTTTAATTCCTAGTAACAATAATGATTTCTCTAAATCATTCATTCATGAGGGAGGCGATGGATCCGAAGTCCTCTGAAGGCAGGGATACACCATTACTGAGAGGCTCATCCATCACCAGGCTGGACACACCCGTATTTTCATTCACACACTCGTTCATGCCTAGAGTTTTCAATAGAGCTCCACCAGCAGTTTATTTTTTTTTTTTTGGTGGACGTTCTCAGGACACCAGGGGAAACAATGTAGAGCTACGCCACACAGGCACAAACCCAGACTCAGGATCGGAGCGGAAATCATGGAGCTGGCTGAAAACACACTACACCACCGTACCACCTCTCTTAAAATAATTTAACCACTGTGGGATTAGCTACCTTAGAACAAAGAAAGCCTGTTGCAATTATTCAAATGTAACGAATGTTTGATTGCCCTTGGGCAAGCAATTCAAAAGCCTCGCTTTCCCGCATTCACTGAGCTGGGCTTTAGTGCATTAATGGTAAATATTTCCAAAATTACCCCTCCCCCCCACCCCCCAAAAAAAACGAACACTAAAAAAGCAGGTACCATAAATCCTCGTTCAAATACTGTAGCTAAATAATTTCTACTGGCCTCTATTGCACAAATAAGAGCAGAACAGACATCAATATTTCACTCTAACTGCTAGATAATAAGCTAAAGATATAATGTCCACAACAAGCAGAGTCTAGGACAGAGAGGTTGTAGTGCTACCATAAGGAAACTGAAATGAAGAAAAAACAACAGAAGAACAGGAAGGAAATATCAACACGGCCCGTAGAAAACACCACAGTAACTAATATGTCCTACTGAGATAAGGTGCTGATGCCCTCCCACTCTACAAGATACCGCCCTCTAGTGGCCATCAAGAAAGAACAGGCCTGTTCACCTAGGGTAAGCCTGCTTGAAAAGAATCTATGTAAACTGCCCTAATAAGCATATACAATGGAAATTGAAAAAGATAAATCATTTATAGTGTCACTGTTGAGTGTCTCATTAAGAAATAAATGTACTATAAAAAGATTTTGCAGTTTAAGCAACATTTATCTGCATTTTTGTTGTACCCCCGAGCTAACCCAGATAATAGACTTACCGCCAAGAGCACTGCCAGTTCTTTAAATAACACACTAACGTCCCCAGTTATAACCTAATATTCCAGTCTGCTGGAATGCCGAACCCAAACCAAGTGCAGGTTTCTCTTAATCTGTAATCTCATTAAACCCAACTGTGACTCCACTCTGTCCCTGATTTATCAATCACAAAAACACGCAACTTACTGCTGCCAAAACAGATGTTATAAGATTTCCACTGTCAAACCCCTTTTACATCAAATGTAAACACTGGCCATTTTACACAGGGCTGAGCTTAAACATGGGAGAGGAAGACAAAACCTCAACCCCCTACTAATCATCACTCAGATACATTATTACTTAGATTTATTTATGAGGAGTTTAAATAGTTTCTGTCATTCTAAATGCAACTAAATGCCTTCAGGAAAAAAATCAATTCAAGTATAAATGTGTAAAAATGCTGATAAGCATTTAAGACAAAAATAATTCCTAATAATACAGAAAAGGTCACTCTTAAAATAAACTGTTTGCTTAGAAGGCAGAACATACTAAAAGGCTTCTGCAGAAAGTATTTGTTGTTTCATAACGTCAATAACAATGAAACGATAAGCAGCAATAATTATAATACTCCAACATGTAAATCGTTGGACTAGTTGTCATATGGTCCTGTAACGACATGTCCCCATTATAAACGGCTCGCCTACCAGTTCATCACTGCAGCATAGAATCTATCCTAGAGACAGAAGAGTAGCTCTCTATATATTTGGATAATTGTGGGAGCCTACACAGCGCCTAAAACTCATCATCAGAGCTGAGCAGGAGGGTTTTCTCAGTGTCCTGGGCGCTCATAGAGCTATGGCTACGCGACAGGGGCGGTGCTTTGACCCCTTGTTCCAGAGTGGACTGCTGAGTGTACTGCTGATAAGCTGGAGAGAAGTTATGAATGGCATCCTGGACCATGTCCCCAGGGTTGATGGTCTCCTTCAGACTGCTAGAGATGCTTTTCATAGGTGCTGAGCGGCCTGGGACAGATAGAAGGTAAAGAGAGAGAATTTTTTATTAATTTTTTTTTTTTTTTTAATACAGGCTCAGATACAAAATTTATTAAGTTTAGATGTAATATTAAGAAATGTAAAAGCAAACATCTTTAAGACATTTAAGGGAAAAGAGCAAGTGTGTGGCCTACCGAACTGTCCATATGTTGGAAGAGGCCCTTTATGCAGCATGAGGAAAGGGAGGAGGGATTGCGGAGAGAACCAAAGGGGATATGGAAAGTAAGGAGCACGAGATTTGAAAGTAGGGATGATGAGGCAAGCAGGCAAAGAAGCAATATTCGAGCGGTAGCAAAAAAGGCATGAAAATCATTTTGATGAATGCATGGTAAACATGAGAGAGGAACATAAAATGAGAGGACAGGAGAAGAGACAGGAGGAAGGTTAAAGGAATAAGTCATTATAGTTCTTTAGAAGGAAGTCTGGATTAAAGTTGTCTAATCCAGCAACTATGACAAAAGAGCATGCTTATAAATGTAATGATAGTCAGCTACATGCTGTGAGATGCCTCACCATGCGAGTCCAGCCTCTTGTCCATGTATACTTTGTATGTGAATGCATGACGCAGGGCCACTGCAGCAAAAAACATCTCAATGCAGATAATGAAGTTCTGATAGCCAGCTGCCACCGTGCCCTCGCCAACGGACACCTCGGCAGAGCTAATCTTTGGAATCGCACCACATTTCTCGAGGATGGCCAGCAGCATACCTGGAAAGATATTTTTCATACAATCATCAGCTGTTACTATTTCCAACTACTGCTGGTATTCAACGAGGGGGAGAAAAACATCAGATGGGAGAAATGTGGCTCACCTTGCCAAAAGGAAAGAAAGATGACTGACTTAACCATGAAGAATTTGAGCACAGGGCTGTAGGGGCTGAGCAGGTCTCGGGTGGCAAAGTAGAAGAGGAAGAGAGCGTAGAGGGACAGGCTGACTGAGACATTGTAGATGATGGTTATGTACAGATACCCGCTGGCCACACTGTTACAGATGAAAAATAACCAGGCAACCAAATACTTTTATTATTACAGATGATAATGGTGATAACTGTTCGTACGTTACAGAACAGTCAATTTGTTCAGCATTCATATTATAATTGTCATTTTACAGTAATTATTATTTTTTAAAATCTACAGTACTGTAGTCTTGAGCAAACTCATTTCATAATAAATTATGTAGATAAAACTAAAGAAATTGGAACAAAATTTCAATGAAAGGCTACAAAGTGCCTAAAGATACAATTTAAAAAATGGTTGTTTGTGTAACAACCTCAGCAGCAACCTCATTTCCCCTCTCGTCTGTTCCAACAAAATATGAAGAAATGAGGGGTGACTCAATACTTTTGCACAGTACTGCAGTCAGTATTATGTTATGTGTAAATAAATAATAGTACATCGAATGTAACAACAGACAGTAAAAACATCTGAAAAAAAAAGATGTTGTAAATGCAACAGGGATCAAATAAAGTAAAACTACAAACTAAAATTGAGCTAATTTTATCCAAATTAATTAATTAAATTTTATTTATATAGCACCTTTAACAATGGTCATTGTTGCAAAGCCGCTTCATACAGAATCAAATTAATAACACAGTATTACAATTACAAAACAGCATTCAATTAATTGTGCAATTAAGACATTGATTCCATCAGTGAAGAGGAAGACATACTTGAAATCTCCATCACGATATTTTCCAAAGGCTTGCAGGATGACCGTGATGACTGCCATCAGGGGCTTCACTACACAGAACTGGAGGGTGGCCTGTAGAGGAAACAAATAAGGTAGAGTCAACTGAAGTATAGTTTTAGATTTAAACAAAACAGCATTGTAATAAACTGTAAGGGAAATTAAATATTTATCCCTACCTGCTTACAGAATCTGAGGAAGCCAATAGAATAGGTTTTACCCCAAAGGCAGCAAGTCCCATAGACACAACTGGACCTTCACACAGCAATAAAAAAAATTTAAAAAAGGTATATACGAGAACCACAAAAAAAACTAACCTGACATATAGCTGTAATTTTTTCTTTCTTTTTTTTTGTCTCCCAACAAAAATTCTTGTTAATGAGAAAAAATACAGAACTCACTCGATGGGCTTCCCTCTGATTTCAGACATGATGGCACTCTCACCTCCCAAGTACTCGTAACAAAGGCTCAGGAAGTTATAGATAACAAATGCTGGATAAGAACCAAAAAACAACACCAAAAAAAAAAAAAAAACATGTTGATATAATTACATGTTAAATCAAACATAGAATTTATAATATGCTATTAGAAGTATTACATGTTGTCTTTAATCTTTCAACTGCTTAACAATTTGACAAGTTTTACGCTGCATGCCCGTCTTGACACCTGTAGTGAAATCAGCTTCCTTTCTATCTTTACTGATGAGCTTTTATATTTAAAGTCAATATTCCTAAATGAATATTCCCAAAAAGAATCCCTTGCCTTGTCATGGTTTCAAACCATTCTGACCATTTTAATTTTGTGTGACAAATACAGATGATCAGTGATACAAACAGCGGGATATTCTGGTACTGAGCCATCATACACAGAGCACCATTCGACCGATTAAGTAATGGTGGACTGAAACGTACTGTTGTATTATCATAATCGGAAGCACATAATTACACGAGTGTACATTTTGGAAGAGGTCAGTAGAAAAGAGTACTGAGATTCAGGTAACGCCTGATCTTGTAACAAAACATGTATAAGTCTTGTTCCTGTGCTATTTCTGCCTCTGAAGGGTAAAACGGTCAGAACTGTACAGACTGTAGTTGCCTACTGGTTTGATAACATCAATAACTCACAACTTTAGTGTGCGGTTAAAAGCATTCACACTGATGATGGAAATATTAGAGGACTGATCTATAGGTAGACAGTTGGTTTAGTTGGTTGAGTCAACAGCACAAAAGTTTACTGTCTGATTTGTCTCGCTGTTGATTGTTTTAATTGGAATTCTAGTATAAAGCGATAAAAACCTCAAAAGTTCAAAAGGTGTGAATTGATTTTGAACTGAAAACTGATCTGTTGATTCAATTCATTTAATTGACTACTAAATGATCAATTAAACTGTATAAACTGCGCAATTAAATTGCACAACCACGTAGAATGTTATCAGGAAAAACATGTATACAAATATGTAAAAATATGTGTTGCTACATCATAGTTATTATTATCTGGCTATACGTGTGAAATATGTGCAGTGTTCGAATTATTTACATTTTTAGAAGGTTAATATTCTTCCTGAATTAATTTCTTATACACTATATGCAGTGGTGGCTCGAGCTCTCACTGCTGGATTGACAATGTCAGGCCCGTAGGCAAGAGCATTAACCCTGTGCCCATACAAAATCATTCTGCCGTTGATGGTCCCTAAGCCCAATGTACTCAACAGCACAGAAAGACAAAAGAATGACGGAATGACTAAATAAACAGATAGATGCTATTTACAAAGCCAAAAACGCAGTCATTATGTAAAGTAAAACACAATCCATCGTGCTGATTTTATTGTGTATAATCCATCCAACAATCTGAATCAACTTTTGCTAGAAATAATGTAAACAGGCCTCTCAGACACAGCTAGGAATCTTGGCATGATTTGACATGAGGTGTTCTTTACATCTGATGACATAACAGGCCAGGGCCTGCAGATGCATCATTCATAGCTTTAGGAGAACACGACTGTTTCTAAGCACAGAAATTGTTCAGAGTCTCACACAAACTCTGGCGATTTCCAGGCTTAAATGCTTTAACTCTCTACATGTTCCTTCAAATGCTAGATCTCCTGTACATTCCGAATACTTCACAGGCTCATAACCGTAACCAGGTTTTCTCTTTTAAAACACTTGCTCTGCTAACTAAGCTTTAGCGGCCACTACACAATATAGTGTACTGTATGTACCTTGACTCCGGAGTGCACACCTGTGACACAACTTGAGTCTTTAACCTCTGGCATGTCCTTTTCTGTTATCTGAGCATGCTTGTAAGATGAGCACCCTCTGAAGAAGTGTCTTGGTGGCATGAACTTTACCCTCCAATCCTAACCACGTCTGCTTTCCTTCCATCAAAGACTAAAAGACCTGCCTCTTTAGACAATGTCTAGAATAGCACTAGACTCGTTTTTCTTTGCATTAACTATTCGTTAATTGTCTTAACTTATTTCTGTTTCTTATTTACACACGAACCCTTTCTACTTCTAAATAAACCAGTATCTCCCTTGTCCAAACTAGTATCAGTTTTTCAGATCATGAATTCTTGTTTTTTTTTATTTGCTCTGCCATACAAGAAAATGTAAATTAAACTTTTGAAAATATTATGAGAATTATGAGTATTAAATACTTTATAACACTTTCAGTTAACAAGCTTGTTAAGTGAAATTACAGTGGAACAAATCCTCTAGAGCTTGTTGCATTCAATTTAATAAAACACACAAATTAAATGTGACCGACACTTGAAACATGTCCTTTGTCTCAGTGCTTGCCTGCTCTGAAGCTCGCTGCATCTGTACAAAAGCCTAATAATGGACAAGACAGGAAGCCATATGGGAAGTCCATGCAGCAACCCTACTGTGGTACGCATCACACCCTCCTCGTGGGTTTAATCTGTCCATATCTCATGGTCTGTCGAGCAGTTGGTGAGCGCGTG
Organism: Clarias macrocephalus; assembly: GCA_011419295.1. Classification (NCBI taxonomy): domain Eukaryota; kingdom Metazoa; phylum Chordata; class Actinopteri; order Siluriformes; family Clariidae; genus Clarias; species Clarias macrocephalus. The sequence goes on from JAAGKR010001645.1 coordinate 90,820, forward strand.
TGTGTGTGGGTTTGAGTGTTGGTCTATATATAGCAGGAACGCTGCAGGAACAAAGCTGTTCGGTGTGGCTGTCTGGTGAAGCTGCAGTACGGAACAGCTGAAAGGCTTGTTGATGCAGACATCACCTTTGCAGTTACACGCAGCCTGCACTCACCCTTACAGTAGCTAGCCTTCTGCTCTGCTAATACAATACGTGATTCCTTTAATCTTCAGAGAGAAAGCAGATGTGACGGGGATTAGTGATGTTAGGAGTTTTTGTCCCTCATACACAATTCCTAAGCCAGTTAAAAGATATTATGAATAGCAAATAACACCAGCTTCTTGACTGTATAACACATGCCTGGACCAGAATAACTAAACATACTCTCTTTACTGTTTTTATTTATGGTTGCATTTGTTTACTTTATTGTGCTTTAAAAATAAATCCGACGCTGACTAAATGTTAGTCTACTTAAATGATATTAAGTTGATAAATAAATATTGGTAAACATCCTCTTAATAAGATCATTTGTCCCATTATTTGCTCTTAAATAGTCTTAAACAAACTGCTACATTAATCGTTAAATATTGTGATTAAATTATAATCCCAATGTGATTTTTTTTTTTTATCAAATCGTTCAGCCCCACTATGCGGGAAAAGCTTTCTGAATTAACGAGCAACAGAAACACCGCCTTGTCCTGACTGGATAGAGACTTTGGTTTTTCTGTTTGAGCAAATAAATTAATACAAACATGTAATATACTTTGCCAAATATATCACAATTTTTTTTTTATCACATTCAAGACAGTATAAGCATTTAATAATGTTTTTGGAGTTTGACCATAATTTTAACGCTTATACAAGTGCTTCTAAGTTATGCTCTTAGACTAGTCCAGCCCTGCGTAGTGTTTTTCTTGCTGTAGCACACCTGATCCAGCACTGGAAGGGGTTGTTAATTACCAGATGAGTCACCTGGTAATACGGTGGGGGAAAAAAATACTACAGGGCAGAGACGAGTCCAGGACAAAAACTCATAAATCACAGGTCTATAATTTCTACTTAATGGCCCATTTACTAATAAAGACGCATATTGACGCCGATCATAGGTCAAACTCCCTCGTTTATCCCCAAGCTGTAGCTTCTTAATAAAAGCTAAAGCAACACTGTTGCCATGCAACAAGCAGCACTCCCAAAGTAATCCCTGGAGATGAGTGCACTGAGAACAAATACGAGGGCCTCAGAGACATAGCTGTAGAAATCCGTGCGCACTATGGACTTTGAAGCTTGTTGCCATTTACATTGTGGTTAGCACAAAGCGACGTTACCTTCATAGCAGTCTCTCACTGTGTCGAAATAGACGTAGTACTGATCGTTGGTGAAGAAGAGAAGGCTGAGCCATGAGTCAAAAGCATAGATAGGAACGATAAAGAGGATGCGCACTATGTGTCTCTGCTCATTCGGCGAACTGTAGTAGCGCAAGTGCATGTAGATCTGAAAGATGGGGGGGGAAAACAAACAGAAAAAAAAAACAGTACAGTAATCCAAATCAGACTGATTTTTAAAAGTACATTTAAAGCTATAGACATTATGACAATACTGTTTTCAGGAGCTGACCACTTGCACATTTCTCAACGTAGCTTAAATACAAATGGTTATTTATTTTTAAACAATGATTGATTTCTCCTGTTAATGGTTGTTTTATGTAATGGCAATGTTTTCACATTAGGCACAATTGGTCTGTATCGTGCCCAGGAATGATTGCCACACCCGTCTCTCCTCACTCCCCCGCTGGCCAGAGTTGACGTTATTTTTGCACTCCATTCTCAGGTACACTTGCATATTTACACTCTCCGATACAGCAGGTGACAGTATGCACCTACTTATTTTGTGAGCTACCATTAAACACAAGAGAAGAACAGAACAAACAAGTTAACCTTCCCGCCATACTCTCATGTGCCTCCCTACTTTATCAGCTACGGCTGTGTGGAATAGAGGATGAGACTGGCACGTCCTATGCACACACAGATTACAGAAGAGACCAACAGCACTGATAACGTCGCATCTAAGCTGCCATTCTCAGGTATGATTGGCTTCCATGTTCGATTCGATCCGTGCCCAAGAACGCTGTATCGTTCTTGAGACCACCTTTTCCAGCAGACTTGGCAAGGTTCCCGAGCGAGAAACGATTGTGTTCTCACTGATCAAAATAAACCAGACTTGGGATCAACTGTTTTTTCTGATCCTGGGACCCTAATGTGGTGCCCTTAGACGCTCAAGTGGGAATCAAGCTGGGAATCATCCTGAATACAATGAAAAGACCCAGACAGCTGTCTGATCATATTTTGTCATTAACACTTTATGATTTTAATGAAATAGGCTATCCTTTTTTTATTTATTTAAGCAGTGATGCAGATTTGTACCTGGTGGCAGGTAAACAATAATGCTGTCCACACAAAGAAGCCGGACACAGCCTGAGCTGTGGTGGTCATGAGGAAAATTGGCTGGTCAGCAGTGCGGAGTGGAGCCTCAGGGAGCCATGAGATGTTGGGCCCAGTAGGGGACACTGTTGCTGGAGATCTTGGAACCATTGCAGCTACTGAAGCCTCGCCAAAATGCTCTGACAAGGGCACGTCACGTCTCCAGAGCCTGGGGCTCTGAAAAGGAATCAGGAAGAAACTTTTTCACATACAGATCATTACACTTTCACAAAAGACTATCAGCAAATTGTTTTATACCAATTCCTTTATTATCAGTTCAGATAAATACATCGACAGATTTATTGCTCACTCCAAGCCAGGAGGTTCGAGAAAGGATTTAGGATAACAAAAGAACTTTTAGTCCCACACCCTCATCCACTTTACAGTCAGTCTGAAATGCTTCCCTCGGGCAGGTGACTCAGGTAACAAAGCTCTTTTAAGATCACCTTCCAAAGCTCTACAACATCTTACAATATACCTTGACAGTATGTAATGTACATAACATTAAACCCACTTGGCTACTATTGTGCCAGTCCTCTGAAGGTGTTCTGTGGTATTTGGACATTAGCGTTTGTGAGTTTGGGCTTCCATGGATGGAACTTGTTTGTTCAGCACATTCCACAGACATTTGATCAGATTGAAACCCAGGCAATGTGGAGAGTGAGTCAGCACCTTGAACTTGAAGTTACTCTAATCATGTAATAAGGCACATTATCCTGTTGAAAAACACCATTAATAAATAATGTTGCACTGAAGGGGTTTACTCAAACTGCAACAATGTGTAGGTTTGTATCAGAGTAACATCCACATGAATGTTAGCACCCTTGGTTTTCAAGCAGAACGTTGCCCAAAGCATCACACTGCCTCCGCCAGTTTGTCTACATCCTGTAGTGCCATCTCTTCCCCTAGGTAATTGACACAACACACCTGGCTATCCACATGATACACAAAATACATGATTCATCACAGCATATCAGCCTCCTACACAAACTTCAGTTTTGTTTGTGATATGGCCACTTTATTTACGTTCAGAAGTGGACACGGGTCAGCATGGGCACTCTGACCAAAAAACCTGCCTTTTTGGAGATACTCTGATCCGGTCTGATTACCATAATTTGGTCCTTGTTCAGGTTGTTTAAATCCTCATGCTTGCCCACTGTTCCTACTTCCAACACATGAACCACTATAACTAGATAAATGATATTATTCACTTCAACCATCAGTGGTTTTAATGTTGTAGCTGATCGGTTTAAATTGCACCTACAAACATACAAAATACTCCACGTACAACATCTTATTCAGTTTTAAATGCTTCATAGTTTCTTCTATGGCTCTTTAAATGGTTTATGGTTTTATAGCGATTTGTGCATGTGGGTTTACAATGAGGCTAAAGATTCATTTTCATAGTTATACAGATACAACAGGTAGAACTGTATTTAACCAGAGAGTCACAGTGATGCAGGGGTGTGTTATTTATCTACGTTTTGTGAATGAGTGTGTATGCTTTGTTCCCTGTAATTTGTTGAACTCCCATACTTGCACCCAGCGGTCCTGGGATATGCTCTGGATCCACCATGACTGTGACAAGGAGGTTAAGTAAGAGGAATGAATACATTGAGCTGTATTGAGTTCAGAATTTTTCGATTAAGCCAAAGAGGTGCTGATGTGCTATTACTGTACATTTACAGTTACAGAACTACTTATTAAAGTGTTTTGAAATTTGGATACATAGAGTAATGATATATCCAAAGTTACTTAAGTTCTTTTTTTTTAAAGGTGGGATAACCCAGATATCTAATAAAGAAATAGGTCTTTAGTCATCGAATTTAAGATTACCAGTGACTCGAACACTGTACGAACATCTAGAGGAAGTTTAGCCCAACACCTAGGTGCAAGAACACAAAACTGTCTAGATGCAGGTCTTGCTGAGAGAAGGGGGGGGGGTGCAGTGTGGGTTTGATAAGTGCTTCCTGTAGGCAAGCATCCTGTTTTGAATTTGATAGTAGATAGTACTAGATACATATTGTGTTGTAAAGCAAGCTCTGTACAAATGAGCTCTGGGTAGACTCTGTTTAGTGGAATGTAAGGAGCTAGGAAAAGAAAGGGGGAAAAAATGTCACTTTTTTCTTCCAGCATGTAGGTTTAAATGCATCTGACTGCCTGGACTGGTGACCGGAAGTAGGCGGGGGTTGAAAATAGGACTATCGTGGGCATGAGCTCGTTCTGCGTCACTTAGCAACCTTTCGATTTTTTTTTTTTTTGAATACGTAACCACGCAAATCTCAGCGCTTCACTACTGAGCGTCACGCGCGCGCTATTTAGAGCGACACGTCCGAACGCAATTAAGTGACGCAAAGTAACTGACAGAAAGAAAGAGTTCTAATGCAAACAATGAGAGCGTCAAGATCAACAGTCGGTTAACAAACACAGGTCAGGTGTTCACTGATACACCGATAAAGGGGAGTCTTTAACACACAGTCGCGAACATCTTGCGAACTTAAAACTGACCGTTTAAATTTAACGCTGTTCACAAAATGAGACAGAAACAACTTGTTTTATTATTCCGTACAAGCCATAAATCCTCTGCAGTCAGAGTCAACATTCACGAACTCATGTGACATTAGCGTTCACGTTGTCCTCTATATTTTAACATAAATATATCGTTTATAACCTGAACAATTACTAATAACGATCAAAGACAGACAGCAGAACTACAGAGGTGTTTTACGGGTCGCACGAAGCTCAGCTTTGTCTCTGTTAGGAAACGTGAAAGCTAAGTCAACACCAGTAAAGCATCAGTATTAGATTTATCACACACTTACCAAATACATGAATGCTGTTTGAAACGAAAGAAGCAGCAGATCAATCAGGGCCTAAACTCCTGGAAGCCATCACCGTGGCCCGTCATCCATGTTTATCTTCCCACTGACACGGAGACAGAACTCGGCTCACTAACTAAACAACTGACCAACTGACTTGTTATACTAACTACTTAACTCGCCACCCGACTCCTTCAAAGCGCCATAAAAAAAAACACCAGGACACACCACTGTTAAAATAAATGGCACAATTAGTATCCTCCAGGTGCAGTATAAGAGCTTTAAGAGCAGGCGCTGTGGTGAGGATGAACACCGCTAAACGGAGGTAAAGAGCTGAAGTGGCAGTGCGCTGAAGCCGGAGAGCCAGCGACTCAACTTCACAGGGTTGCCAGATTGGGCTGGTTTTTACAGTGTCGTCAATTCTCAACTCCACCCCCAAAGAACACCCACATATTTCACATGAAATGTAAAGATGAGAACGATTAATACATATTTAAAATACACAAATAATTGTTTTTCCTTAATTTGTTTAAATTAGAGCAGACTATGTTCTGTACGTGCACATTTTCGCAGTCACAATCCAAACAAAAGCAACAACAGATAAAATACAGTGAAATCTGGCAACACCAAATGCCGTCTGTACGTTTCAAAATGGCTGAACTCCTGTCCACGCTTCAAGATAAGAGTAATAATTCTGGCACAGCCGTTCCCAAATTGCACGTAGACACCCTACTTCGCACCAGCACCCCACTTGGTCGCCTGAGATAGACCCTATATGTATTCTTTCTCTCTCTCTACACACACACATGTGTATACAGTTTATCCTGTACAGGTTCACGGGGAACCTGGAGCTTTTCCCAGAAGACTTTGGGCACGAGGCGGGGTACCTGCTGAACAGGGTGCCAATCCAACACAGGGCATACATACACACACACACACACACACGCGCGCGCTACTGACAATTTGGGAACCCAATTAACCTACATACCTAAATCTACATATCTTTGGACTGTGGGAGGAAACTGGAGTATCTGGAGAAAAACCACCAAGCACAGGGAGACCTACACACAGACCTAAAGAGGGAATCAAACCCTCAGACCACAGTGCTAATTACTATGCCATACCATGAGTCATTGAAAAAAAAAAAAAGTACACACTTCAGGAAAAGAAAAACTTGTATAAATATTTGAATACTAAATCTATTGCTATAGATTATATATTGATAAATATGGTAATAATATAAATATATAAGTATTATATTATTACAATAATATGATAATATTAATATTATATTAATATAATATACATCATACTATTTTTCTTTTTCTAGTGTGTATGCACTTTTTTTGGCTGACTCTGTATGTCAAAGTCAAAAATAACCAATTAACAGCACCTCAGGTTAGAGCAATTATGAAGGCTGTACAGAGAATAAGTACATTAGCAGATACATCTCAATATAAACTATTCATTATTAACCATTCAACTGAGATTATTGCATATTTTGGATGCCTTTAACTTTGTAGAGATGGGGAAAATAAAAATCAGGAAAGACCATGGAATTAGAAAACTTCTGACTGGTAATACACATGTGCACGAGCACACGCGCACGCGCGCACACACACACACACACACACACACACACATATATATATACACATATATATATATATATATATATATATATATATATATTTTTTTTTTTTTAGACCCACTCACATTCACATAGTCTGTGACATTATTGGACATATTCGTTTATTTATAAATCAGGGTACCATGGCTAAACATGCCATTACAGAATTCTCTAGATTAAATCTTGTAATATATGCCATGGGATTCTATGGATTTGACATATACATAAACCAGCAGGAATGCTTGAGCTGTCATTTAAGTTTTTAGGTTGGCTAACACAAACTTCTGGTCAGGATCACATATTTGTTAAATTTCAGTGTTGTCCATGCTATGGTGTTACAGAAATCTTCTTTAGTGTCTTATTTTGCAATTAGTCCAATTTTTATCTAATTTAGCAAAAACATTTAAATTTGATATCAATGTTGATATATGTTCAAACATAAAAATGATGTTTTTCACTATACCAACTACATCAGCATGTATGACAACATATAACACCTTTGTTTTGCATTTAAAGTGAGTGTGCAAGCGATACATTTATTTGGACTCACACTTAATAAACAATCAATTTTTACATTACAATCTAAGAAGTTATTCCATGTTTCCCAATATCTGTATGTCGGACCAACAGGAACAACAGTCATGTTGCGGGCAAAAAGTCCTTATTTCCGTTAATTACGTCTGAAACGTGTGATCCAAATGTCCATAGTTGAATCACACCTCTTCAACAATTGTGCCTCGTCGTCTAAATACCCAGAAAACTTCAGCACTTCAGGGGAGTCATGTTGTGACCCCCTTGTCCAATGCAGCAGGATGTTTACTGACATTCTCCCCAACTTCTGTTTCTCCGCACAACTGACTTATATAGAAAGATGAATACAAAGGCCTTAGGGGAGTTGTTTGTTGAAATCCTATTGAATTAAAGAGACAACAGTACATTTTAAGTAAACTGAAAACTCTACTCTCATGGGCAATGCAATTGCGGTTAAAAAAGACCTACCTCCTGAAAAAGAATAAATAACAGAAGTTGCCAAGCTCATTTTCCCATGTGCTCAAATGGCACACTGACCTGAGGATGAAACAATATATTGCAAAATATGAGACGAGTTCAAAGAAAAGGAAACTATATTTAAAAAATAATAATTACTAAAAGCTACGATGAGCACAGCAGGGCAAATACAAATACAGCAGCCCAGGTGTGCGTACCTGTGGGGGGGTAATGCGAATCTGATCATGGCGCAGTGGGAGATCAGGAGATGCGTTGGCAGGAGCCCCCCGATGGAGACGGAGGCACACTCTCCTCTCTCGCTCAGCTCCTCGTCCTGCTCTGGGAGATGCATTCCCTGAGAAACAACATTGTCACACATTACTGTAACCTGACACAGCTCTATAGGTGACACTTACACTCAATCTACTCTATAGAAACCCTTTTCAAAAATGGTTTCAGCTAGTGTCACAGCTCACCAGACTGTGGAACCCGTGGGGCAGGTGCAGAGCCAGCTGGGTCTGGACCGTTGCGGACTCTGTTAGGAGCTGGAAGATTCGGGCCAGAGGGCAGTGCACGTGCTGCAGAGCCCTGAGGACCCCCACTGGGCCTCTCGTCTCTCTCTTCTCCCTCTCCTCCTCTTTGCTCCTTCTCTTTCTCATCTGCTGTCCTACTGGATCCCTGTTGCAGTCACAGGCAAACATAGGGGAATCAACAACAAATGCCTAGGGTAAAAATTATTTCTAAAACAGTGGGCAAGAAGAAAAACATACAAATTTCAACATGTTCCAGTCAAACACATAGTCGTAAGAGAAACCCTGTCTGTGGAACAGATTTCTGAACAGCTGTCTCAGATAGGAGTAATCAGGTTTGTCATCAAATCGCAGTGAGCGGCAGAAGTTCATGTATGTGGAGAATTCAGCTGCAGACAGAGTTAAAGGAAAAGAGCAATGACCATTAGAAGATCAACAGTAACAGGGAGGATGAATCCTCATGAACTCATACAAGGAAAGACAAAGAAAGTAGATGAATTCTCAGGAGGAGAAAATCATGTATAATTCAGTTGCTGTTCCTCTACTCACATGGATAGCCCTTGCAAAGCACTTCAATAGGGGTTGACATCTTCTTCTCACTAATCCGTTCATATTTCTGTCGTTTCGTGGCAGCTTTAAGACCTTGCCAAGGCAGTGAGCCCAAATTAAAGTACATGAGCACATAGCCAAGAGACTCCAGGTCATCCCGCCGAGACTGCTCTATGGGAACAGATAAGACATGTACACAAAAGCCCTAAGCAACAACCCATGTCTGCAGTGTTGTATGTATCCAACACCCTATTCCCCTCTTACCAATGCCCAGATGTGTGTTAATGGAGGCATAGCGGGCAGTGCCAGTCAGGTTTTTATTCTCCCGGTAAGGAATGTGCTGATGCGTACGAGCATCACGGTACTTCTTGGCCAAACCAAAATCAATGATGTACACAAGGTTGCCCTTCTTGCCAAGCCCCATCAAGAAGTTGTCAGGTTTGATGTCTCTGTGAATGAAGTTCTTTGAGTGGATGTACTCAATGCGGCTGATCTGCAGGGAAGAAGTGAAGACCAATATATATAAACAGGAAATAAAAAAAAGAAGAGTAGTTTATCACAGTATAATAAAACCAAAGCAGAAATAGATTTTTCATTTAAACTCATGTTCTGAGCATAGATTGCATCCATCCCATTACCATCTGGTCAGCAAGTAACAGCACAGTCTTAAGGCTAAATTTCCTTGAGCAGAAGTTGAACAGGTCTTCCAGACTTGGACCCAGGAGCTCCATCACCATCACATTGTAGTCACCCTCGGCACCACACCACTTGATCGACGGAATTCCGACTACACACGCAGGTGTAAAAAGACAAACATATATAAACGGATCTTTTACGTTATTTATTTGGATATGTCTTTATAAAAAGGTCTGTTCCAGCTTCACCTCCTCCCTGCATCATCTTGTAGAATTTGCTCTCTATATGAAGCTGGGGGTGTTTAGTCTTCACACTTTCTAGTTTGATCGCAACCTCTTCTCCTGAAGTAATATTTGCACCTGCAAACATTGATGAGTTATAGACAGATTCAGTAAAGGAGAAGAGCAGGCATTAGTATTGTTTGCTTTCAAACACGTTCAAACGAGTTACTCACCAAGATAGATGTCCCCAAAAGAGCCACTTCCGATCTTCCGCCCAAGGCGGTACTTGTTTCCAACACGTAGCTCCATGACTTTGTTCTAAAAGTTGTCTGGGAATGAGCAAAAAAATTAGTGCCACACTGGGGAAATTAGACAGATCCCTTAGACAGATTTATTAGCAAGCTACCGGAGACCACAGCATGCGGAGCTGGATTACAAAACAGAATGGTACATGGTAATAGTACATCATTCTGTACACAAGCCACTAGATGTGCCAACTGACATAAACCTCTTCTGTATGCTTTCAGAGAAAACGCATGAATTGCTGACATGCACTGGTTTTGATCTCTCCAGTACAGTAAAGCAAACCCGACTTTGATTTATGGTCAGGATCGATGGCAGGCTAGTACTGAACTACTTGCAGCGAGAATCATCTGATCGAGTGTAGGCAATACCAGCAGTGTTATTATACGCATATGCAATTGGTTCCCAAGCTAATTTGGTAAGATCGAGGCCGTGAAAACGGAGGTTCCGATTGCAAATCTACGTTCGCCCATCGCTGGCATGCTTTCATCAATCGAGAAAGAGCAGCAGGCCACACCACGGTGGAGAGGAACACGACGGCTCGCGTCGGATTTGGTTGCAGCCGCACCCTGTAGAGATCATGACTCCGGAGCAACCGCATAGCGCGCAGCGGACACGGCTTCCATCCATCCGCAAGCAAAAGCACACACACACACACACACACACACAAAAAAAAAAAAAAACCCGTCATGCTACACACACGTACACGCACATACGTCCCGCTTTGACCTTATACGAGTCCCACCCTACCTGATCCGAGGGCGAGGACAAAGCGGCGCAGGCGGACGGCTTCGCGAGGCAGGACCCTGGACAGCGAAGGCAGCACGAGCCGTTTCACGAGTCTCATTCCAGACGCGGAGTAGAAAACGATCCTGCTCTTTCAGTAGGAATTCCCAAATCCTCGATTTCTAGCGCTCGGGCTGACCTACTTGCGTTAGCAAAGCTACCACCCTCCCCTTGTTTGTATCGCAGCGCACTTGTGACAGAAAATGATGTCATTCATAAACTAGCGGAAGGACCCGGATCACTTCAAGGGGCCGCACGATGGAAACACTCGGTACTGGAGAGGCCTGGGAATATATACTGTATATATATATATATAATCTTACCTTTAACTAAACACTGATGATATAAAGAATTATGTAACCAGGTAACCTTGCATAATACAGACTTACAAAACAATTGCCTGGTTTATATATTATCTGATTATATATATATATATATATATATATATATATATATATATATATATATATATATATATATATATCTTACCATTAACTAACCACTGATATAAAAAATTATGTAACCAGGTAACCTTGCATAATACAGACTTAAACAATTGCCTGGTCTATATACTTGTTACCAAAGGTTTGACTGGTTTTATATATATATATATAGTCAGTCAAACCTTTGGTAACAAGTTTGGATTTATTTTCATCATTCTAGAACAGTACCAGCAATAAAAAAAAGAAAGAAATACATGTAACATGGAATTTTGATAAGTAACAACAGTAACAACAAGTTAAAAAAAAAAACAGTTTTTATGAAGGTCAGCAGCTCTGTCAAAACCTATGAAGCACCATGAAGAAACTGGCTCTCATGAAGGCCAACCAGGAAAAGCAAGACCAAAATTGACCTCTGCTACAGAGGAGAAGTTCACTGCCTTGAAAATCACCAATTAACAGCACCTCAGATTAGGGCCATTTTGAAGGCTTTACAGAGCATAAGTAGCAGACACATCTCAATATTGACTGGTCAAAGGAGATTACTGCATCATATTTCGGATCCCGAATGTAGAAATAAATAGTGTAATATCTGCATAGTGGGGAATTTATGCAGAGTCAATAATTTAATTTAAGAATTTCGCTTTTACAATCTAAAATCTTTTTGAGCTTATAAATCTAGGCAAACATTCACTTAATGAGATCATTTGTCCAGTTATTTGGTGGTAGCCTTGATAAATAAATTTGAATACAAAATAGTAAATTTAATAGTTAAATATTGCAGTTTAAATTTATCATCCATAATAGCATCCTTCAGCTCATCTTTATTGTTTGGTCAATCATTTCTATCCTCATCTTGATCTGGTTCTCTGGTGTTGAGTTCAGTTTAGTTGGCTAGACAGTTAAACTCAATATCATGATCAGCAAACCAGTTAATAGTATTTGTGGCACTGTGGGCAGGTGCTAAGAAAAGAAGTGCATTGACTTTCAAAAACTTTCAACTTCAAAAACACAGTGGATCAACAGCAGCAGATGACACGTTTTTTTTTTTAAAGGTGTTCTTGGGAGGCCAGTGTTTCAACAGTGGTGATGATGATCATGTCTCTGGCATACTGAGAAAACTTTGATGGTATCCAAACACTAGTGAAATGCTGTGATAAGTGCCTCACTGCAGTAGGGGATTATACAGAGCAATAAAGGCAGTTCTTACCCTCATTACTGTGTTCTGGTATCCTGCACAACAAGAAGTCTGTTTGACTTGAAGACCCTTCATGCACAAAAATCATCCATCCCATTAAAATGCAATCATTATGCCCAATATTGTGTAGGTTTCCCTTGTGCAGTCCTTTGGCTGCTGTGGGTTGTAGAGTGGGGCCTCCATGGATTGGACTTATTTGTCTTTATATATTCCATGGATGCTCAGACTAATATCTGAGGAACTTGGAGGCCAGATCAACAACATCTGAACTCTCTGCCTGCTAAGCCCCATTCATGGCAGGCTGTGATACATTGGGTGTTTTAATACCTTTTTATCGTGGCCAGCTTTGACCTTGTTTTAAGCAGGGGTAGCTTAGTAGTTAAGGTGTTGGACTACTTATTGGAAAGTCACAGGTTCAAACCCTGCCAAGTTGCCATTGTTGGACCCTTGAGCAAGGTCCTTAACTGCTCAGATTTATAATGAGATAAAATTAGCCTTGTAAGTCCTGTAAATGACTCTAGCCATGGGTGCCTTAATTGTAGAATATTCACTTTTCAGTGGTCCCCACAGGCATAGAAGACACTTGGCTGCCCATGATCATTTCACCAGTATACTGGAATATAATTGAAAAGGAAAGCCAATTCAGAAACTTGGGAGAGCCTCACAAGGATTGGAGTCAGTGCATCAAGAGCCACCAAGCACAGATGCCTTCTGGAAATGGCTACAACTGTTGCATTCCTAGTATCAGGCTACTCCTGAATAAGGAAGGAAGCATGCAGAAGAACAGAAGGCAAGTTGCTTAAAGACCAATGTAAAGTTTTCACATTCTGTGATGATTTGGGGTGTCATGTCATCTTTTGGTGATTTTCAACTGTTTTATAAAGTGTAAAGTCAAAGCGGCTATAAAAAAGAAGCACTTTCAGCAAGAACACACCTGATAACATTGTCATCTTAAACAACAAACTTCATCCTTAGTGCTTCTAAACTGTCTGTGTGTTTTGTACATAGCTAACACAAGCTACAACACTAAATAACGTCTAACACAAGAATCCTAAATCCCTCTCTAACCCCTAATTAAGGGCACTACTGTGTGTATGGAACAGGAACAAATCGATTGTACACCCTATACTATCTTTCCATTTGAAACAATTTAGCTGATATTTCAAAGTGGAATAAGTGGAAAATAAAGAAAAACTTACGAGGTTTAATGGACTGTCCATGGTTTATTCTCCACATCTTTTGGCTACATAGTAACGGTAAGAAGTAAAAAATTACTTTTTACCCCTGTTAAAACACTCTAAACGCCAGTCGCCAGTTCAACTCTAGCTTGTCCATTCATGGAAGGATATGTGTTGGCAGAGCAGAACATCTGGTTAAATAAACAAACAAATCATAATCTGTTGATAATAAATGCCATTTGTAGGACTTGCAGAAAAGCAATGTCGCATTCAAGGCAATGTTGTTGCAATGATTATCAGCACGGGCCGAACTGTGCATTCATGCCTGCGCCCGCATCACAATATACATACTTATATTGTGATGCGACATAGGGATGAATCACAGTATACATATACTGTAATTCTTACCCAAGCCCGCATCACAATATACATATGCACAAATATTTGAACATAAATTGAAATGTGTGGAAAAATGTGGATGCAGACATTTAAAGACAGAACAAGTCAAGACAAGATCAGCGAAGGATACATTAGATGTTTTAAGGAAGGTTGGCCTGGAAAGTCGGCATTAAGAGGCCGGGAAGATGAAGATTGTGACCTAAAGTTGGCGGTAATGTAACCCATCTACTGGATTCCAACCGCTGTTAAACAACAAAAGGAAGAAGAAATTTATAATTGCAGACAAGACCAGAAACTTTCAGTTCAACCTTTATTAATCGACTTGTTCTTTTTAAATTAACTTCCTTTTCTTTGTAAAATCAGAAAACAAACAACCTGAACAGGAGTGATAAAGCCTGCCTTAATTTAAAATGGTACACAACACAAAAATAAACAATAGGTAACTTTTAAGTGTTCCTAAAACATCCATCCAGCTCAGCTTGGTACAATAGGTTTGGCATGTCTCTGTACGAATGCCTTCAGTTGGTTGTTTCTTCTTTAAGAAAAAAAAAAAGCTTTCTCTCTTTAATATTATTGCAATTCAGACAATATATAAAACAAAAAGGCTGCTAAAACCACAACTTAAAAAATATTCATTAGTGCCAATGTTTTTGAACTTGCTGTCTACACTCACGCATACAGACATATCTGCATACACTTATCCAGCACACAGACCTGAAATAAGCTGTCACACATTTATTCGCCTCCCTAACCAGCATATATATTAGCAAATACACACCACGCTTCTTAATCTCTTAATGACACACATTCAGTGATGTCATACTAATGCTCCATGTCACCTTCTCCATTAAGGACTTCTCTCATGCACACAGGCCGAGAGGGCACGTTATACAGCTAATTAACATCAGAGTGATCATAGTCATCAGAACAACAAACTTGTTTGAGTAAGAAAAAAAAAAAAAACGAGGTCAGCATATTAAGGAAGAGAGAGACATCTCTGGATTCCACTTTTCCACATTTAAAACAAAGACAAGATACAGTCAGACATCAGAACTGCATGGCTGGGTAAGTGTGTTTGACATTGCCAGTAAATAGAAGCTGTAACATTTTTGAATTGTCCTCTATGTCAAGTGCTCAACATCACATAGAACATTGTATGATGCATATATATTTGTCCGTTTTTTTTTTTAATTTCCTTTTTTTATTACAGTGCATGCCTGAGTGATGCTGCCTCAGTATGCGAGTGTGATCTTATATAAACTCAAGATTTAGAACTCATCCAGTTGAGTTTAAGTCCTTTTGTCCATCTTTTTGATCAGTTCAAGTCTTGCTGTAAAAGTCTTCATTTAAGGATAAAAGGTGTATGAGGGATGTGTAGGCATGTGCGTCTGTGTAGGTCAGTCAGCAATTTTGCACTGCAATACTTACAAAAAAGCGGCCGTGCCCCACACTCTGCATCTTCACGCTCCTGAGATTTTAGAATGGAGATTGGATTATGGAGAGCAGGGTATAGAGCACGGTCTTTGTGAAACTCATGTGTTTAACAGTGTGTATACATCTGTAACCAGTGTTCTCTCTTATGTTATAATGCAAGTCGGTATTGGTAATAATTCGTGGTTCTCAGCACTTGAGCACATTTGAGTGTGGATCTGTACCATATGACTGAGTGCTTGTTTGTCTATATATTTCTGCTGGCAAACACATTGACTAATTATTTTACGTCTATAAACATGTAAATTCTCCAGATTCCTGTGTTTGAGAGTGCTTTTTTCACACCTGGATTTAATCATTTGTGGATGTACTTTTGGGTGCTTTTCAGTATACTCGTGTCATAATGACGTGTGTGTGCTGCCAGCATGTGTGTGTAATTATGTGTGTAAATGTGTCAGTCAGAGAGAGTCAGAGCCTCCACCCAGTAGGTCTCCAGGTAGAAGAGCTGCAGGGCTGCTCATCTGGTGCCGATCCTCCAGCGCTGATGTTCCCCACAGGCTGCTGCTCGGATACCCAGCTGGCATTGCAGCCCATAACCCTTGCCTGGCCGGCTCTCCCGCCGCGGTGTTGCTTGCTCCACCTCCCCCCGCACCATTGCTCCACTGAGCAAATATGTTCAGGCCTGGTGCCTGGACCGAGACTGGGTCTGGGGAGCCACCCGTACCATCCAAACTCTGCCAACTAGAGCCTGCAGGAACGACTCCGCCCCCATTGCCACCACCTCCTGTTGTAGAGCTTCCTCCTCCTGCACGCTCCCTTTCTCCGGAGCTACCAGTACCCACTGTGCCCACTGCACCTACACTGGACGACCCTGCTGGTCCTGGTGGCCCGCCTCCACTGGTGCTTCCACCCTGGGAATGTGCAAAATAGCGAGCAACCTCATCCTCGCTTACAAACTCTGCCAGGATTGTGGTGTTGCCCAGAACACACCTGACAAAATAGCAAAAAGTAAAATGTTAGAGAAGGAATAAAGCCATATGGTTAAATATAGAATGAGCACAAAATATATATACTAACATGTGCAGTGCACTCTGAGCTTTGGCTGCTTCTTGGCGAGTACTGTAGCGAATCAGAGCACTGCCCTGGGTTAAACCAAGGTGAAAGGTCAACAGAGGACCATGCTGCATACAGATAGTGCGCAGGGTGGAACCATCAATCTAAACAAGAGAAGAGAATTTAAATCAAATCTTTGTTTGCTATCTGTAAGTCAGCTTAGTGAAGGCTAACTTCGCTATCCAATGTCTCCACATTCTCATAAATATACCTGAGGAGTAAGATTACTCAGCAACAGCCAACAACTCCCCCTTGAGGCTCCTCCATCACTCCATGCTGAGCCTATTTAATAAACACAGACACAACACCCATCACCATCATAATCAAGTTGTATAAAACTTGCAACATAATTAGAAAAATGTAATCCAATAAAAACAAACAAAATCTAAATACATCCTAAGATTGAATATATATATATATATAAATTTATTTATTTATTTTTTGCTGTAACTGACTGAAACTAAAATCATGACAGTACCAGATCCGTATCTGGTTTCTTGGCTTCCTCCAGATCCACCCCAACCCCTCCCCAATCGTGGTGCTCCTCCCGCCCACGGGGACACAGAGGACTGTTTCTGATTGGTCAGTCCAGGTGGTGGGCGTGGTAGCTGAGATGGATTTCTATTGGTCTTCCAAGGCTTGTTGTGTCCAATGGGCTCAGGAGGCCAGCTTGGCTTGTACTCTGTGTACTTAGCTGTTGGGACAAAAATGTAAATAAACAAACTATAGGGCGGGCTATTCGTCTGAGGGTTTTAGGGTAGAGAAGGTGGAGGTTTACAGAGAGAGAAAGAAATATTTTAATGAGCATAAATTTTTTTTTTTTAAAAATCAATAAATAATTTGTTGTACCTGAATTGTGTGCATTGTTGAGGGGGCTGTCTGAGGCACTATAGGGCCAGGCACCAGGTGAAGGCAGCAAGGTGTTTAGGGAGGGGTTTGATTCTGGAACAGCGGTTAAAAAATATATTAAGTCATAAAAATTTTCCTTAAATATAAAATTTCTTTGGAAGAACAGCTTTGTATTATCTGTAATGGTGTGATTGTAGCTACCTGTGTTATCTCTTAGCAACTGGTGCTCTGTATCACTGAGGCTCGACACTGCAGACGAACTCAGCATACTTCCAGGGGTCATGTAAGGGTCAGACTCGGGATCAACACTCTGGATTCCTTTCCATGGCACCCCTGGCTGGAATTCTACACCAATGTGAAAAAAAAAAAACGATGATCTTAAAGAGACAATATCCACCGATACAGACATGATTCAGGTGCCAAGACTTTGATTAAAGAAATAGATGGAGAATTATCGGCACCCTTGGTAAAGACAGAAAAACATTATTTGCTGTTCATTTATTTTATTTAACAATAAAAAAATAAAAGATATAATAGCAAAGTGTTAACAGAAATAAATCTAAATAATAATAATAAAACAAAAAGTGAATAAAAAGTACATAAAAATGTATCTTAATAAATTAATAAAGCACTGTGTCTCATAATAGTTGGCATTATGTAAGTAATCAAAATAAATTAAACATACAAGTTTATTCTTTATATTGCTTAAAACCATCGTTACAAACTACTACCATTCATGATATTGATTAATACTACTATTTTATATGTTTAGTTTACTGCTGTAAAATATACTCAACCAGATTAAACTATTTATATAGTCAGTCTTTCAACCTTGTTGTCAGTTTTAGTTAACTGTCTATGTACAGTATGTATGCAGACTTGCCCTTGCAGGAATAGAGTTTACACAGACCTTAAAACAAGCCACAACTAAACGGTGCGGGTGCACACATGCCCAGACGTTATAGGTGCACAACTGTAATTACATGAATAACACTACAGCTCCTGTGCTGCAGAAATCCCAAATATCTAATCAAAATTAATTTGAGGAATCGTCAGGTTTTAAATAAGACAAAGACCTACTCTTTCTGACCGGGATGGCTCACGCAGTTTATGTGGCTGAAATTGCAAAAAAGTAATGACTTTCATTATGGTATGCATTTCTGAATGGTATGGGACATTGGGTTGTCCACCATCCCTCCCCTCTCAAAGAGCTCGGCCAATCAGCTCTCTATGCCTCCGGCTGCGAGCGGTTACAGCATCACCCGGGAATCAAACTCGCGATCTCCAGATGATAGGGCGAGCACTTTACCACTGCGCCACTCGGAGGCCAGATTCTCATTTTCAAATTCCAAGACAATTTTTTTTTTTTTACTTTTTGAACAACTACACCAAGCAAGCCTATAATTTGGGAGCTTTCTACAGGTATTTATGAGGTATTATATATTGTTCCTGAAGAATAATTTACCTGGAGGCCAGCTGGATGTTCCAGTCTTGGTTCCCATTTTGTTTCCAGGGGTTCTCTGCCAGCTGTCTGAGGACCCCTGGAGGGGGCCACCCAAACCTTCAGTGCCCAATAAATCATACTGAGAGTATGGGGAGCCTCCTCTTTTGAGAGGAGTAGCAATAGGGCCTAGAAAGATAACCAAAAAAACAAACATAAAGCAAATGTAAAGCAGCAACTGCTGCATTGTGGCATTTGTAGGAAAAAACTCACCATTTTTATGAAGTGCATCATCAGGAGATGGAGCTGGTGAGTGACCCTCCATCATCCATTTAAAACGAGATTGCTGACCCCCACTTTCTTTTAAACCACCAGGACCACTGGCTATGGACCCCAACTCAAGACCAGACAGATTCACACCAGAACCAAACCCTGGAGACGTGAAAAGTTCAGGTAAAGAAATTTGTTGCTTAAAGTGGGCAAGGAAAAGACAGTATAAAAGTAACCTTTCCAACAGGGTTCCCATGAGCACTTACCTGAATAGGCAGGTGATTTTTGATGCAGGTCTGCCACTGAGCCTCCCAGTCCAGGGTGAGACAGCGAATCAGACATTGGCATTTTTTGGCTACCACTACCAAGGTGAGATGGCGAAAGTTTAGAGGTTCCCCCTACACTGCCTGCCTGCTGCTGCTGTCTCTGCTGCTGGAGCACAGCCATGATTCTGGCAAGCTATTAGATGGAAAAGCACAAATTATTTTAATACATCCAAAATGAAAAACCCCAAACGCTCTAGAAACCTAGTATATCAATGGTATTATAATAAGCAGGTCAGCTTTGCATTCAGAGGTCCGCACCTGCTGGGGGTCTGCTTGCTGACGCACATTCTGAGGGAACTTGCGCTGGTTCTGTAAGAGCTGCTGCTGCTGCTGCTGTTGCTGCTGCTGAGGTTGCTGCTGCAGGAGCAGCTGACACGCCTGTGGTGAAGTGAGTCAGAGAGTGAAACAATTATAAACCCCAAACCTAAGGGTTAGATTTCGAATTTATTCAAGGGAAAGAAAACTTAGCCACTAATTAGTTTATTGGGACAATGGCAGCGTAATTTAACCTAATAAGCCCTGACACTCACCAGCTGGAACTGGATGTGAGGAGGGTAGATGCTGCTGAGCATGGCGATGTGCTGTGGGGACAGCTGAGGAGGGAAAACTCCTCCACCCACTGCTCCAACACCCCCACTCGGAGGAGGCATCTGCTTCAGCACAGAGCCTGGCACCTAGACAACACCATCCACCAGTTTTAGCACCAAATTATTATTATTATTATTTTTTTTTACTTCAAAAGATATACATTTCATGATGCAGTTACAAAAATACAAGGCTCTCTGTCTACTTAGTAGAGTATGTAATGTTTAATTCTAAAATGACAGAATGAAAACTATATGCTCAACTGGAGAAGGGTAAATTCATATTCTCCATAAAAACACGTTTTTTAATTAAAAAGCAAGGCTAGATGATGTCACTGTGGTAAAGCTCACCATTAGACAGACTCCAGAATTGTACAATTAGCATACAATATGACACCCAGCCAATTTAATAATAACCGTTATCATTAAGATTTTAATCACTTCCCTACAAATGACCTACTGATGTTCAAGACTGATTTATCCACATGATAATGACAATTTCGCAAAAAACATGAAAATCCCAACACAGGATGCCAAACTTGCCTAGTATAGGCCAAGCTTTATAGCTCATCTCAGTGATTGACTTCCTACTGTGGACTGCTTTTATATCAAATATATTATGTGTGTGTATCAGTCATTTCAAGCACTTGCAATTACGCTAAACTCAAGGCAAATTTGCAACTTTTAATTAGAGACAAAAAAGGCACCCTTAAATTAAGGGTGCTCCGATTGATCGGTCGCCGATCATAATCGGCCAATAATTGTTTTGGGAAGTTTGATCGGGAGTCTCTATAATGGCCGATATAGAAAAGCCGATCAGATGACGCAAAACTCGAGGGACAATTTTTTTGTGCTCTGCTAAATGGGTTTCACTGGTCTGGCAATTCTGTGCGTTGCGTGAAAAAGACAGTACATTAGCAATCTGCAACCTGTGTAAAAAGCCAATTCCATGAGGCGGGAAGCACCAAAGCATTTTAACACCACGAACCTCATCAGACATTTGAAGGTTAGTCACGTAAAGGAACATGAGCAGTTTTTTAAAGTTGGCTAGCACTAAGAGAGCGGGAGAACTCAGCAATCAGCACTCACTCAGCTGTCAGTAATTCCCCTATCTCACCCAAGCGGTTTCGCTCGGTGGCCGTAAGTACGGTTCATCATGATTCACCGCGAGATTTGGCGCTGTGATTACGTTTCAATCCTTCTGCGCGAAAAATTTAACGTTTGTAGACCTTGCAGAACTTCTGGCGACTTACGTCCTGCTTGTCTGTTATTTTATTTAATTTTAAACAATCTACAGGAAAGTTGTATTTGTCGAGCTCTAAGCTGTTCCCAATTACTAACCAAGCACAGGCTGCTATGTTTTAAGTTGACAGGTTGCTCATGTTGCTTGCCAGTGAACACTTGTCAATTCATGATATTCCTCTTGTAATTTCAATACTTAATTTACATTGTTGTTAGATATAGTTCAATAAAAAATGCTGCATGATAAGGCTTCAAGTGGACCCTGTAATCGGTATCTGCCGATACAGCGTCTAGTGATCGGAGATCGGCCCCAAAAATCCTGATCGGAGCACCCCTACCTTAAATTGCTCTCTCAACTTGTGGTAATCTTCACAATAACCAATTCCTTACCTTGTTATAGTGTTAATTTTGTCAGCTATTTTAAATTTTAGTCTTAGTCCCAGGATATATGTCCCTGTTAGTTTTTATCATATTTAGTCAATCTTATGCTATTGGTGTTTTGTCAAGTTTTAGTCGACTAAAATCCTGGGCATTTTGGTCTAGTTTTAGTCAATGAAAATGTAACATTTTAGCAAAATATCATTATTAATTAACCCTACACTCAAACTAGTCTAACCAAAATCCTTTTTTTCCCAGTTTTTCACAAAATAATTTTATTAACATTTAAAATTTATCTTTTTATCTGATGTTTTCAACTAATTATATTTATTTATAACCATCGCAACAACTGCTGCATGTCCAATACTCTTTTTTTCCATACAACAGGAGTAGTGTGGACAATACAGTGTTTTGAAGCTTTTTTTTAAAAAAATATGAATTAACAAACTTAGACATATAGCTATTGTAAGATAGCTTTGGTCACTTAGTTTAATGGGTTTGTCAACGGTTGAGCAATAAAATAAAATACATCACATATAACAAAACATAGAGCAAAGAGGCTGTAAAACTACCCTGAGATGTTTATGCCTTGATGTGTGTCTTCAGATATTTCAGAAGGGCCCGGCAGTGGGTAAGATATTTTCAGAAGCCCTTACTACACGTCGGCTTCTTTCTTCAGTTCAATATAAAGAAAATGAGCCCAAATTTCGTCCCTGTCCCGGGGTTCTTAGATATTTTTGTCAGATGTTACTATGGTATACTGAAGTATAATTACAAGCATTTCATAACTGTCAAAGGCTTTTATTGACAATAACAGTTTATGCAAAGAGTCAATATTTGCAGTGTTGATGTCTCTTAATAAAGATCTCTGCAATCACCCTGACATGCTGTCAATCAACTCAAACAGTTCTGTGCCATGCCAAAAGTAATGCATCCTGAAACCATTCATGTGAGGTTGCTTCTCAGCCAAGGGAGTGGGCTCACTCACAATTTTGCCTTAAAACACAGCCATGAATAAAGAATGGTACAAAAACATCCTCGGAGAGCAACTTCTTCCAATCATCGAAGGACAAAAATGATAACTTGGAAAACAAAAAGAAATTTTGGGTTCATGGCCAGGAAACTCCCCAGACCTTAATCCCAGTGAACTTGTGGTTAATCCTCAAGAGGCGGGTGGACAGATGAAAGCCCAAAAATTCTGACAAACTCTAAGCATCGACTCTGCAAGAATGGGCTGCCACTGTCAGGACATGGCTCAGAAGGTTATTGACAGCATGCCAGCAGAGGTGGGTAGTAACAAGTAGTGTTGGGTGTAACGCATTATAAAGTAGAGTGGAGTACTCGGATTACTTTTTTGATGTAACGAGTAATCTAATGCGTTAGGCCTGCCATTCAAGTACTTTTTCAAATATGTAAGCCGTTATTCCGACAATTTATGTAATCTGTAAGCCAGACAGCAGTCATTCCCAATCCATTAGTGTGTGTGAGGGAGAGAGGAAGTCGTCTTACAAGCCCCGCCCCTGATAACCCACCCCCCTCTGTTATTCCTACTGTTATACCCCTATCTCACCTATGCGATTTGACTATGCGAGGACCGACGCGTGGAAAGACAGAAACCTAGCGCTAAAACTCAGCGCCAAAACTCGCGGTGAATCATGATGAACCGTACTTACGGCCACCGGTGAAACCGCGTAGGTGAGATAGGGGTATTAGGAGTTAACAGATTATGGGCCAAACTTCACTGAGTGATGGTAAAATAACTATAAAGGTCTTGACTAAAACAACATGCATGCGGAATCACTAAGGAGTTTTCATTTTCTGCAATGGAAAAGTACTCTAACTAGTTACTTTTATCAGAAACACAGTAATGTAACGGATTACTTTTTGAAGACAGTAATTTTGTAATGTAATTAGTTACTTTAAAAAGTAACATCCCCCAACACTGGTAACAAGTTACATTTACGCTGTTACATTTACTTAAGTAACTTTCTGAAAAAAATTTACTTCTATGAATAGTTTTACTGCATCATACGTTTTACTTTTGAGTAGATTTGTAGAGAAGAAACCCTACTCCTACTTTTCTAACCATTTATTCTACACATAAGATCTTCTTCATTTTTTTCCAGGAAAATGCAGCATGACTGTTTCCACCAATCAGATATAGCAACAACAAACACATGATTCAGTTTGACCAATCAGTCACAATAACAATAACCACATGTAGTTAAATCTCCAGCTGTGGTAGACAGTGAAGGAAGCATGTCCCAGTTAGTTTAGCTGTTTTATTTAAAGTTGCAATGTTGAAATATATAATTAGCAAATAAGCCATAGACTAAAAAATATAAGTTTCTTACATTTGTTCTGCTGGAAACAGTTTATGGTTAAATGAGACCTCTTGTACATGTTCTAATGTTGTTATCTGCTGAGCCATTTGGAGGGCAACTGAATAGACAGTACATCTTACACTGGAAATAATTCACACTGTTAAAACATACATATGTTACCTACAGTAGGTATTTGTTTCAAAAGCTTTATGTTGTGAAAAAAGTGAGATTAGGAAATTTGTGTTTCTTGTTCCTTAATTTGCTATTTTGTAAAGATATTTAGATTTTTATTCATCTATTTTATTACATTTATTTTTTGGAAATGTCCGAATTTGTGTAATATTTTGAAGTACAGCTACTCTTACTTGAGTACAATTTTTGGCTACTCTACACACCTCTACATGCCACGGCGTCTTGAGAAAGAGAGGTCAGCACTGCAAACATTGACTGTTTGCATACTTAATGTTAATTGTTAATAAAAGCCTTTGACACTTATGAAATGCTTATAATTATACTTCAGTATACCATAGTAACATCTGACAAAAAGATCTAAAAACACTGAAGCAGCAGATTCAGAAGATTTATATTCCTGTCGTTCTCAAAGATTTCGACCACAGCTGTATATTATTCTTATTTCTGCATTTTATTAGCTTCTATGTATTTGAATCAGTAGATATTCAAAATGTGTCACCACTGAATATTAAATAGTGGATGGAAACAGATGTTAAACATAGAAATAAGGAGAAGGATCAGACCAACAACATTAGGACTGTGAGGAAAAAAGAATTAACCCGCTTGGTCATCTCTGTAGGATGAATGACAATTGTTTGATAAAAGAGGTGATGTTTGGAATGACATATGGGTCAAATCAGGATAGGATACCCGTGTAGGGAATGGCAGGAAGTGTACAAAACTTGGAGTCACATGGCACATAACAAATGAATGGAAAGAAATAATTAAACAAGCCATCAACATCAACAAGCAGAGAGCCCATGGACCATGATGATGAGATAAGTGAGAGAGAAATAGGAGACACTGGCCCAAATCACCCACATTTGCATCTTCTATCCAACTGACCCTAACGTACTATGACAAGAAGGCTATAAAATATACATTTTTCTAGCTAATATAAAAGTAAAACATCCTCACATAATAATAACACAGTCAGTAAATCATAAAATAACTATTTAAAAAATTAACAGACATGCCAAATTCATCAGGCCGGGTAAGAGGAGCGGAACTATCAACTACCTGAGGTGACAGGAACTGATGAGGCACTTGCGCTCGCACAGTTGGGTTAATGGACGGCATCCCTGGCTGGTGCCTAGGCTGTGCCATTCCACCACCACTCCCAAATGTATGACCACCCATCTGCAGACAGAGGGTCACAATAAAATGTAAACACAAAAATCCTGTGTCCTGAACACAAAAGCCTGAAGTGAATAAAGCGCTCACCAAGATAGAGAAAAAACATCAGGGGACAGAAAGGAGAAATAAAGGGGTAGTTTTGGGGTGATACTTGGATTTGGGTAATAAAACATTTATACATGTAACAATTAAAACTGGCCAGGGGTGATGCAGTGAGACTGAGATAGGCTAAAAGAGATAGTGGCACAGCCTTACTTGTCTAGGGGGATTGGGGTGGTTGTAGAGGGGAGAGGGCTTGAAGACAGTGGGCGGAGAATATGGAGAACAAGGCCCCTCTTCCCCAAGGCACCGATCCTGATTGGTGAAAGGCAAGGTCTGCTGAGCACAGTAAGAGCAAAGCAGACAGGGCCAAATACAGGATTTGATAAATAGGAAATAGGTGTAACAGAGAGGGATAGATAGGTGAAGTCAAGAAATTTGAAAGAGGAAAATTTAAGGATACACAGGGAACCAAATTAATAATCATAAATGCTAAACATAAGAAAAAAGCCCCCCCAAACACAGTGACGCATTACCTTGTCATAATAAGGCCCAGTCTCAGCAGGCCCCGTCTCTTTGGAACCAGGTGAACGGAAGACTACTCCTCCTCCACGTCCTCCTTTGCGCATCTCTCCATTGTAGTCACCTAAACCTATAGCACGTTTATCTCCATCAATCTTTTTATCTTGGGGAGGGCCAGGGGCCAGATCCAAAGGACGACTACTGGGGTCCTCTCCCTATAAAACAAACAACGCCATTATTTTTTATGATTTTACACAATACTACAGAAGTACTATAATTAATACATATTAACATTGATGTATTTTCAGTTATTTAAGCAATACTGACCATAAGGCCCATGTTTGAAAACTGTCTGGTCATCGGGTTCATCCACGAATCACTACCTTTCACCGAACCCTGAAGAGGATTGGGGGGGGGGGG
>JAAGKR010001646.1:0-117238 GCA_011419295.1 Clarias macrocephalus
AAAAAATTATGTACACATTTTATAATCAAATTAATTTGGTGTAATTTGTAAATCATAAACCTATGAATTTATGTTCTAATATAATATTTGATAGACATTATGTAGTGGGGCATTATAGCGCATAACACCAGCTTTAACACTTCTAGGAGCCATTGTAAATAAAAAATAGACCGTGGGGTAAAGTATAAAAATACAATACCCTAAAGAGTAAATTAAACATCTAGGGACAAATAAAGGAGTGAAGAAATTAAGAATTGTCAGAGTCTATCTACTATGTCTACTCCATGTAGTAACCAGAAGTCCCTTTGTTTTTTAATAGGTTTTTTGAGATTATTCGGTGCAAATTTTGTGGCTCCAGTGGAACCCACCGAAAATGTTCTTCTCTTAAACATTATGAAACCAACTGGAGTTGTGATGACTGCAAAGCTGCTGTCGAGGGAACAGGTGTGCAAAATTATACCTATGTTTTAAAGACATCATCTTCAAAGTGCTCAGTTCTAAATAACAGGATTTTCTTAACTAGTACTTAACAATTATTTTCCAAACATCTTCCGTTTGTTAACAGTGTCCATATTGCCAAACCATGTTAAATCACCCCTGGCACAGAGGCAAGAGAAGAAAAGACTGCTTAAAAGATGCCTTTCCAGCATTCATTCCTCAATCATCTCTAAAAGGTAACAATAAAGCATTATGGCAGTGCTTTTTTTGATCTGCTTCATTCAGATGTGTCTGTTCAATATCGCAAAACATGCCAAAATTTACAACTGAATGAATAAATAAATTAATCAATGCTTTTGATGAAAGGACTGTTTTCATAGTGATTTGTTGGTTCATTTCAGGTTGTGTGTGAATGCAAGCGCCTCAGAAATCTTAAAGGATTTGGCCATTCAGATATCAACACAGCAGATCACAACAATGCTGGTGAAAAAGGATGAGGTGTTTGAAGCTGCCCTTCAGACTGTGCGACAGAGTGACTTTAACCCTTGCCACACACTGTCCGTGAGCTTCGGCAGAGAAAAACAGAGCCAAAAGGTGGGCACACAGCGCCGTTTCCTCAGACTCCTTCTACAGAAATTGCAGAACTCAAGTGTCTTTGAAGGACCTGACCAGGCTAAAAACCTGTCTCTCAGCTCACAAGGTATGACAATTTCATTTACACACTGAATATAAACAGCATGCATCATTATTCATTTATTGATAGTTATAACATGTTTTGATCCCTGTTGGTGTAGGATCGAATGCAAGTATGCATTTAAATAAAAATGTGTTGTGATGGTGACAGCTATTATATTAACAGAATGGACTACATTTAAATACTCATGTTTAATTTAATAACTGTTGAATAAAGCTAGGGTATAAAACTTATAGGACAACTTTTTTTTAAGGTTCAAAATCAGAAAATAATGTAATATCAAATTGGGATATTTCTAAAATCATGATACAGAATCACAATATAAATCGAATCGTCATCTAGGTATTGTGATATCGTATAGGTTGGTGACTGGTAATTCCCATCCCTACTAATCAGGGACTATTCCTTGCATGTTTTGTTTCGGTAATGCAGGTATTTGTGAGAAAGTGGTGTGGGAATTGTTCCAGGGACTAAACATGTAACAATAAAAAGAGTATGGGATCGTTTTTGAATGTCAGCATTTTTTTGTGTGTGTGTGTGTGTGTGTGTGTGTGTGTGTGTGTGTGTGTGTGTGTGTGTGTGTGTGTAGCTCTGAGAGATGATCTGTATTTTGAGGTTGGCAGTCTGCTGGCTCTCTCTCTCGTCCATGGTGGTCCTCCAGTGGCCTTCTTCTCTCAAGCGCTCTACTACAGCCTATTCCATTACCCCACTGACTACAAGTTCACTGCTGAAGACTTGGGAGATGTCAAAATAGCGAACACGGTCAAAAAGGTCAGTCTTACAGCTTATCTTTATAGCAAAGACTCATAATGCAATGCAACTTAAATGCACTTTTTTGGTCATGAAATAAAGCTAGACTAATGTTTCAGATAGAGCAATCGAGCACTTTGAAGGAACTGAAGAGAGTGCTACGATCCATGATGGACTTTTTGCAAGTAGCAGGCTGCTGGCGAGAAATCACTAAACTGTCTGACAAAAACCTACTGCTGGAGGACATTCTAAACTTTTACTTCGTTGTGAGAATGCAGTTGCCTCTTCAAAGGTTGGTACTTCAAACAGAAAAACCTGTACATAAAATGTCTACACACCCCTGATAAAATGGTAATTATTTGGAATGTAAAAAATTTAATGAACGAATCATACCAGATGTCATATAATAGCCAACAAAATTCAAGTGAACAAAGGAAGAAGAAATCCCTTGCAAGGGCTTTGTTCTGGCCACACTCCACATTAGCCCAGACATATGAGAGATTGTTGTCACATATGGGGAGTAACCAGTACTTGCCAGATATTCCTGCAGCGTTTTTAATGCTGCCATAGGTCTCTTCTATCAGCCCTCCCTGATGAGCTTTCTTCCTGTCCTTTTATCTGTTTTTGGAAGGTTATTGGTAATGTCACTGTGATGATTCGTTCTCTCCACTTTTTGATAATGGCTTTCACTGTGTTCATTGGTATGTCTTTAATATTTTGGGAATTCATTTGTACCCCTCTCCTGATAATAACATTCAACAGTGAGATCCCAAACATGCTTTGTATTCTATTGGTGGACATTGGCTTTAGCAGTCAGATGAAGTCATTATTTAGTAAACAATGATTGTGGTTAATTGATGAAAGAATGTATGATGATGTACATGATGAACATTGTGAAAATTAGTTTGAAAATTAATTATTTACTCTGAACAATCACATAACCCATTATAAAAAGTGTTGGTTTTCTGTTTTCTTGTCAGATTTGGTCACATTTTAATACTTTTTCTAGTGGTACTTTATTCCCCGTTGCCTAATAGAATTTTGAGATTGGTTTGCTCTAGCTATACAGCACATCTGTACCTTGCCAATGTTTTAAATTTTTTTGTTCCTGCTACAGTAAGAGAAAGTATACTTTAAAGTTCTGCAGTTTTGTTTTTCCCCCATTTTATTTGCTCACGTGTTCAGTTGTCAGTGTTAAACACAAAGAAAAATAAAATACCAGCAGCAATAAAATACCTACATTTTGGGGCAAATTAGTAACAGAACACTTTAGGGTAAGCATGTTGGAGTTTAAAGGGCCTGAGCAATAAGTTTGTCAGAGGTTGCCTTCTTGTATGAGGTCACTTTATAGGGAACCTCCAATTGATTTGTTTAAATTCTGGCCAATACAAAAAAATGTAAAAGTACCACAAAGCATTATTTATTTTATTTATTTTGTACACTAACATAGAATTTTGTTTTTTTAAAACCAATAATTGTGTGGAGGCTGTAGATGACGTTTTATGTTAAATTTGACAATCAATAACTTTAAAACTAAACAGAACAGTGAATTTAGAACTTTTACAAAGCCCTGTAGAATTAATGAGTTAAATAATTAATATATAAAATTATCCTTTTATTTACCTAGTTATTAATAAACATAATTGAATATTTTTAAACGGTAAACCTTTCACCCAAAACACTGGTTTAAAGTTTGCTGCTATCCTCCTAACCAGAGAGAATGGCCTGTTTTGCTCTTTTGGACTCCTGGCCACCGATGGCTGTGGCAACCCCAGTATTCAAACATGACCTCTGAATGATATGGTCAATATTTTATTGTTTTATTCTAGTAATTGTTTGTCTACTCTGGCATCAGAAGGGCCTCTTTTTTAAGATACTTTCCTACAGCTTGTTCCTGGCAGATTTCCAACTGTTTCTGACATCTGGAACTACCATGAGCATAACTGTTCCTAATGGTCTTTGACTTCTTATGTATTACTTTAATATTTGATTTGTGCATGTTAACAACCCCTGTACCCCCACCCCCACCATGCTAATGAATGACAAAAGATTTGTAACGTATTAATAATCCAGCAGAAACAAGACATGTTAAGAGGTACATACTGGGCACTAAGACCAAATGGAAAAATATAATGCATATATTTTCTGACAAAATATATATTGTAAAAATTAGAACAATAAAATGGGCCAGCTTTAGGTTGGACTACCTGCTTCATGTCTGAAATGCTGGCCTCCCAGGAACTCCTTTAATGGCCCAGACAGGACTGTACAAGGATGTGGCAAAAACAAGTTCCTCTAATGTGCAAGTTTTGAAGGTTCATGAATGAATAGTTGTGCGTACACCTCCCACAGGCAGATGTGTCTTTTCCACAAGTTGGGTACAAATTATCTGTTGATTTTCAAGGATCAGGGGTTAATTTGCTGTAATACTGTTAATAATAAACAAATTTTTGTGTGTGTTTTCTAGGTTTTGCGAGGGGCTCAAAACATTAGGTGTGTTTGATCGAGTCCAGACATGTCCAGAGGCCTTCTACCCAATTTTTTGTGGCCCAGGAGAGAGGATGACTGCAGGTGCCCTGTTTTCACTTTTCACTGCTTGTTTTTCTGAGCAGGAAGAACAGAAAGCAAAAGAATATGCGACACTGGCACTCTGGAAGCAGTACATACATGAGTGTGAAGGTTTGCATTTTTTTATTTTTCACCTTTTTTAATCAAAGATCATTCATTATTGATTGTTTATTGTGATAATTCTTTTATGAACAAGGATTACAGGAAAATGTTAACATTTTTACAGGACTGAAAATTGCTGTTCTCCTCTTTTTGTAATAGATGGACGATGTGCTGCATCACTAGAGGATATTCTCATATTTGCCACCGGTACCGATGTGGTGCCTGCCATGAGCTTTGACCCTCCTCCTTCATTATCGTTCTTTGTCCCACTGGAACCTTCTTTTGCCTTTCCCCAAAGTCAAACTGAGAACAACCACCTCATTCTACCTCTACTCTCCTCTTATGAGATATTCAAGAAACACTTGGAATATGCTGTGTGTCAGATCTCTGTGATGGAGGGCATGTGAACACACATTTATTTAGAATCAATGTTCTGGTTCATGCCAAATGTGTTCAGTTGGTTTGAGGATAAAGCTCTGTGCAGGACACCAGTTCTCCCGTGCCAGCCTTAGTTACATATCTTCACGGACCTCACTTGGTACACAGGAGCACTGTCACACAGGAACATGTTTGCGTACCTTAGTTCCTGTGAAAGGAAACTGTAATGCTATAGCATGAAGACAGACCTTTATGGCAACAATTTGGAGAGGAACCACATATGGGTTTATGGTCAGGGGTATTTTTTTTTTAAATGTCATATAGTGTACATTTTGGTAGTTTATAAAAAGAACAGTTGTTTCTTCTGTATATACATCCCATTAGAAAATGCTGATGTTTTAATGTTTTAAAACTGTCGCTATTTACACAAATAGAATTACTTCCTACTCACAGCTGATGAATACTTTAAAGATAATCTCAGACATTTTAAAAGGTTTATCTACAAAAACTAGTGAAGAAGAAAACTGTTTTCATTATTCATTAAATTTTAACCGTGCCGTCATTCTACTGAATGGGAACCCAAAGTTTCGCTAGCATCAACCTTTAAAAATGTAGTATTGTATTTTGAAGTATAGGCGCATATACGGGCATTAAAGCTTTTGAAACTAACAGTGTTCACTTAAAGCAGAACCGTGAAGGCATACTGCATTTTAAAAAAAGTTGTGTTTTAATGTTTTTCATTTAAAGGAATGTATTTTCTCCTTTTTAAGTTGTAAATATTTGCTATGCACCATACTAAATCCATGTAGATGATCTGAGGTGAATGTTTTCAATGATCATTGTTGTAAACCTCTGCATGACTTGATCACATTTTCTTAGTATTCCATGTGATTAATAAGTAAACAGTAGCAGGGTTGCGCTTTTGCCAGTTGTGGAAAAAACCTGGATGTCGAAAGGTGAATCATAACTTGGTTCTTTGTTTTCTATAAATAGATGTTTAATTACGTCTGCATGAAGAAAAGTTTATTGCAATGTATGTTACATTTTTGGCTTTTTTCATCTTTCCTTTTTTGTGAGTTCTAAAGTATTGTTCAGAAATGGCTCACTTTCTTTGATTGCCTTTTTCTATTTTTATTAACTTGTCTTTGTTCTGTACTACATGGTATAATACTTGAGAGGTTCTCAGCTGAACTTTGTGATGTAAAGCTAATCAGCATTCTGTTTCACCTGTAGCAAACCAAGGCAAATAAAAGACTCGATTGGTTTCAGTAATTGCCTTTTCCTGGTTAAGGTTACAGGCGAAGTAGGGCCTATTGTGGGAACATTTACTGTGAGGCAGCAGTCTGTTAGAGGGCATAATGTATAAAAAAACTGATTTATTCTAACTGCAAATAGACACTCACCAATGCACTGGAAATCCTTTTAAGAGCTGAGGTGTGTTTTGTAAATCTAAATTTATTACCATTTTCTGTTTCCTTTGAAATTGTTCTCAAGTTGTTTATTTATTAATAAAAAAAACATTTATTCTGTTCTTTATTACTTTCATGATGAGAAACATATCAAATATATCTAACAAAACTATTAAAACTGTTGATGTAGGCAAGAATTTTAATTTTGGGTTTTAATTATTGTGCCCTTAACAGAAAGAGACTTTGAGGTGAAGAAAAAGTTGTTGCCCTCAGGGCTGACACTGGGAGTTTAACGCCTTGTTATAAGGATCTGAGGTGAGAAACCAGAAAAAGAACATTCCTATTTACCATTAATCTTAATCTTATTACAACCAATCGACAGAGAGGATATAGAAAAGTTGTCAGTCAAATACACTCTGTTCGGTAATCGGAGAGTGAATCACAGATGGGAAATTGGACAAATAGATCTCATAAAGTTGACGTTTTGTCTTAAAATGACTCCAGTAGGTTAAAATTTACTTGTACCATATTAGCGCTGTTATTTCTGCTAAGAAAATATTAGGTACTGTAATTCCCAGTAAAAATATTCAGTTTAGCTAATTTTTAATTAATATCTATTGGTGCAGATGTTTTTTTACATTGAGCAAGTAGCTTATTGTAAAGTAGATTATTAAATCCGGCACACAACTGTTCATGACATCACTTTTACTCAATGTTTTAATTTTACTTATAGTGCCGGTTAAACTTCGGGCAGATATCTAAGCACTGAAAAAGTTTCATTAAATTCTGTCCAGCCAGTTTTGTGTGATGCTGTGACATAATCTGACTGGACAGACAGAAAATGTTCTGGTTCCTCGTCCCCCATTGTATGAAGCGTAAAGATAATATTTAAAGAGTGAATTTTGACCACTGTACATGTGCATTTTCTGTGGCATGGTGTCATACAGTCTAGGGCCGGGGTCTGGGGTCAATTCCCACCTCGGGTTTGTGTACGTAGAGAGTGTAAGGTATTGTAATATTGTAAGGTATTATAATGTAATGAGAAGATTCCTGTGCCCTGAGAACAGCCCCCTCACTGTGCTTCCTGACTCCTTATGTGGTAACACCTTCTATATCCTGGATCCAGACGAATATACATCCAAACAGCCCCTTTTGTTTAACCAGGAGAATGTAAATGTATTTCCTATCACCTGTATGTCTTCGGGTCTCACTATGACTGACATGTTAATGACTGGTTCTTTTGATGTTCGGGAAACAGCACTGCTTTAAATGTGCTCTCTTTGCTGAAAATAAACAGTGATCTTCTCCCTGTGCTTGGTGGGTTTCCTCTGGGCACTCCAGTTTCCTCCCACAGTCCAAAAACATGCAGAGTACGGTACCTGGCGTTCCCAGATTGTGCCCTGCACAATTGGCTGGATTGGCACCCAGATTAGCACCCTCGTTGCCTGAGTCTCCTGGGATATACACAGGGCAAAGCGTTACAGAAGATAAGAGGTTCTATTGGGACGTTTCGGTGTTACTCCCCGAACTTTGATAATTAACCGCTCGGCCGATAGATGGCGCTGCGATTGCGTCCCTAGTTGCCACGTCACCCGCCAACCTGTCAGCGCATAAATAGTAAAGATGGCGGCCTCCATCCGGGAAAAACAGGCAGGTCTGTTAATCTCTTGGTTAACTATTTTAGAAAGTGTTTAGCGTTTTTATACTTATTCGAATGTAATTACATGTAACGCGGCACTCGGTGGCCTCATATATCTGCTATTAAACGCTGTACGTTCAGGTACACTGACAGATAGCGTTCTGCTCACTTTGCTAAGTGTATATAGCCGACCTGCTTTATCAGCCAACGGCTTGTGAAATATCATTAAAATTATAATAATGATAATATTTATCCCTTACCGAGGACGTCACAATCCTGCAGATTTTCCTAGAAAGTCCTTAAAACATACATAACAATAAATAAGCAGTATGTTCTGAATTAATTTCCAGGTTTCAGGTTTGGCTAGCTAGCTAATCAAAACACACGAAACTCGTTGTTTTACTCATTATTATACCTTTTAATATTTAATGGAGTGTGACGGCGCAGTCATGACCAGCACATGTGATGTACTTCTCATGAAATGAAGCCTTTCCGTGACAAGTGCTGTAGTAGCTCTTAAAACCCAGAGCATTTTAGCCAGTATTTGTTTTCCTGTTATTTTTTATGTATTTTATTTTAAAGAATCATATATAAGGCTCAGGATTGTGCAGTATAGAGTGACATATTCATTATTTTTCAGCACAAAATAGGCATTATTATTATACACTAAATTTTAGTTCACAAACATGACTGAGCAAAACAAATTTAAAAAATGGGTCACACAGGCAAATAAATAGCACAGATACACAGTCATGTGTTTTTATGGTTGTTTATTATCAGTTGTTTCTATGACCAAAACATAATGATGATGATAATAATAATAATAATAATAAAAAGCTAATTTTGAGAGTTCTACATTTTTGTCACGCCACGTACATGTTTTAAATTAATGATAACTTTCATTCTACCTGACATATTCAAAACCCAGATACACAGTTTGAAGTCTGAAGGTCTTTAAGAAACTACACCATCCATAACCGTGACAAACATTATATTCCCTTTTGAATTAAATATTAACCATTCATACACACTATATGGACAAAAGTATTTGGTCCCTGTTTTGCAGCTTTAACAGCTTTTACTCTTCTTGGAAGGTTTTCGTGCTCATTGATTCTGTAGAGCATCTATGTGGTCAGGTCCTGATGTTAGATGAAAAGGCCTGGCTCGTAATCTCCTTTCCATTTCATCTCAAAGGTGCTTGATGGGGTTGAGGTCAGGGCCAGTCAAGTTCTTCCACACTGAACTCATCAAACCATGTCTTTATAGTCCTTGCTTTGTGCACTGAACCACAGTCATGTTGGAAGAGAAAAAGGCCTTCCCCAAACTGTTGCCACAAAGTTGGAAGCACATCATTGTCCAAGATGTCTTGGTAGGCTCAAGCTCCAAGATTGATTGAAACACCTGGGCCTGTATTCACAAAGCTTCTTAGAATTCTCTCGGAGAGCTCCTATCTTAGCCTCAAAAGTCCGAACTGGGAGTATTAGAAAAAAAGTGATTTAGAAAACTTCTTAGAGCAACTCTGAGTAAGGAAAGTACAAAAACTTTTATCTTAGTGAGGTGGTGTGGTTGACCCAGTTGCTAGGGATGATGCAGCAGTTCAAGGACTTTGATTGGTTGATAAAAAAAAATAACCTCTGACCTCTGTAAAGGTCTTGAAATGTGCTCTTTGTAAAAATAGAAAATATGATAATACAACAGAGAGTAAAATCATATTGTTTGTATATAATG
Source organism: Clarias macrocephalus (assembly GCA_011419295.1). NCBI lineage: Eukaryota > Metazoa > Chordata > Actinopteri > Siluriformes > Clariidae > Clarias > Clarias macrocephalus. The sequence continues at coordinate 9,707 of JAAGKR010001646.1, forward strand.
AAATTGTATAATCATGACTTCAGACTACTTTATGCAAAGTATAAAGTACATTAGTAAAGTAGTATAAAGCCTGTTATAGGCTAGTTATCTTATAAGATAAACAGTCAAATGTTGAAATTTTGTCTACTTTTGAAACAATCAATTTCCACTGATTTTATTACTGTAATCTATTTCAGATTGATGGGAGCAAAATGGCTCAGCTGTTACCAGTTTACATGATTACAGAACAGTCTGTTTAAGTTGCACTTTTGGGTGGTTTGTAGCCAACAATCCAAGAGAGATGTAAGGAAGTAAAACAACAAGAAAACTAAATTGGACAGAAGAGCAGTGTTTACTTTTAGCTTTATGTTCAGTGTTTGGAGAATACTTCTTCTTTCCACCATTTTGTCCTCTGCTATAGAAACTCTGCAGCGTCTTAAAAGTCCTCCTCTCTACTCTTAACAATTTTTACCTTAGGAGCTGTTTTTAGGGCTAAGATGTTTTTTGAATAATTTTTATCTTTATTAACATTTAATCCTAAATTTAAGGGAAAATTCTAAGAAACTGTCATAATTCTACGATTTTTTTTCTGTAATTACGTCACTAGGAGCAACTTTTGGGCTTAAGAAGCTTTGTGAACACGGGCCCTGAATTCAATAATGAGCATGTTTGGCCAAATACTTTTGTTCCAAGAGTGTGTATTTTGTATTTCCAGTGCTTGTATTTAATTACATTTTATGTATGTAGCGCTTTCAGTTAAGATCATTGTCGCAAACTAGCTTAACAGAATCAAAAGAAAATTAGGAAAATAAGTATTATGCGTGAGAAAATATGTATAGATCATAATGATCAGATTGTCCCTGATGAGCAAGCCGATGGCAACAGTGGCAGGGAAAAACTCCCTGAGATGGCAATAGGAAGGAAACGTGAGAGGAACCAGACTCAACACTGAACCCATCCTCATTTGGCTGATAATGTATAGCAGGAATTGATCAAGTCATACTATGTGGTAGGAGGCTGGAAATTCAATATAACAGGATGTAAATATGGAGTCTCATGTACAAAATTGTTTGTAGGAATATGTTTATGACTATACAGATTCATTTGAAATGTTTGAGAGACACTGTGTATACCTGACCTAAGAATCGCTATACAGTAGATCTAGAGGATTATGCAGCACATATCATTTCACCACCTTACACTACAGTTTATTATCCTCGCCAAGCGAGCTGAGGAAAGTGGTGGCACAGTGGTGCAGCAGGGAGTATTGAACATCACATATTCTCCTTTTGTTTGAGTGTGTTACTTCTCCAGTGTCACCTCACTGTCAAGTATCCAAGCAAATGACTCTTTTCACTACAATTAAGTGTCCCTAGACAAGCGTGAGTGTGAAAATGTGTATGTTATGTCCTAAAATGGACTGGTGTTCCCTCCAGGGTGAGAGCTCTTGTCTAGGCACCAGTGTCAACATCCTCAACATCCAGGATAGGTTCTGGATCCACTAATGCCATAACCAGGATAAAGTGGTTAAAAATAAATGAAGGAATGCTAAAGAAAGCTAAATTAGTTGCACCATTAATTTAGCTAAATTATTAGACCTTGTCTTTTAAAACGATCCAGAATTTCATTCAGTTAAAGGTTTATTTTCTGATAATTGGTATAGTGAATATGTTTACTATTAATGTAATTAATCGAATTATGTTATTAATCTTTCCTTAGCTGCTTTGAAGCGCATGCTTAACTTTAATGCACCACCTCTAAAAAACACAGCAGTTGAACCCGTATGGAAGGTAATGGATCTTACTTGGTGATTATTTTGTTATATAAAGTAAATTTACTAATTGAAAAGTACGGGAGGAAACTGTGTGTTATGTTTAACTGCTGCTTGTTCTTCTTTTTAGGTACTTATTTACGATCGCTTTGGTCAAGATATCATCTCTCCCCTTCTATCTGTGAAAGAGCTAAGAGACATGGGGATCACCTTACACCTGTAAGGACCTATAACATGTCTACTGACCTTTTTTCAAAATCTGCAGTCTTTATTATTCCTACATAGTTGTAATTGTTTTTCTCAATTTTTTCTAGATTATTACACTCAGACAGAGATCCCATTCCAGATGTTCCTGCCATTTACTTTGTGATGCCCACAGAGGAGAACATAGACAGGATATGTCAAGTAAATCTAAATGCTTTAATCATAATGTTAAATTAGGTTTACTCTTTAAAGTGGTCCGATGTTGATGCCAAATTTCAGAACAAGTACAGTTGCCATCTAAAATTATTCAACCCCTATTGAAAATTAATGTTTTTTTTTTTTGCCATTTTGTAATAAATCAATGAAACAAGAGCAATGTAAGTATGCTTACCACAACTAGCATAACAAGTTATTTGTCCAAAGTCACCACAAATGGCCCCTTTTTTATGATTACTGCAGTTTCAGAATTATTCAACACCTGAATAAAATCCCTCATTAGACCACAAATTTGTAAATCAGGTGTTGTCTCAAGCACAGATTGATGACTCAGATGTGCTTGATTTAGAATTAAAGAGAATTGTCCATAAAGTTAAGAGAAGAGATCATTGCCTTGCACAAACAAGGTACTAAATGTTCCTAGAAACACAGCCAGAAGCCTATTTTGTAAGGTAAAAGTTAAAGGAACAGTGGCTACACTACCTGGATGTGGCAGAAAGAGAAAGCTGTCACCTGCTGCTATCAGATTCTTGAAGAGGCAAGTGTTAAAAAAAAAAAAAAAACTTGATTGACTACAAAAGGACCTACAGAAAGATTTGGTGGCAGCAAGCACCGAAGATTCACTCTGCACTATAAGGCGCATACTGAACACTGACATCACCCAAAGACATATCATGTTACTGGCCCTAAAAAATACCTGAAAAGTCGGCTTCAGTATGCTAAAATCCATATAAAAAAAGACACAGAAGTTTGGGAATTTTGTTCTAAACAACACGTGAAATTTTTGGGCCTATGAATCAGCTGTATTTCTGGATGGGAAAGATTGAAGCATATGCAGAAAAGTGCACCCTTCCTATAGTGAAGCATGATGGTGGCTCTGTGATGCTCTGGGGCTGCTTTGCTTCCTCTGCCACTAGAATGTAAAGGGCAAGATGGATTCAATCAAGTATCCTTGCAGAAAATGTCATGCCATTTGTGAGGAAGCTAAAAACTTTGATGTCATTGGAGCTTCCAACAGCACAATTACCCCAAGCATACTTCAAAGTCCACCAAGGCTTGGTTTCAGTCTTGGAGGGTTCTAGAGTGGCCATCACGATCGTCTGACTCGAATCCAGTAGACAAATTAGAAAACAGGAGCAGCACGCAAACACAAGAATCTCACTGAACTAGAGGCAATTTCCCAAGAAGAATAGGGCTAAGATCCCTCAGAAACATTGCCAGAAACTAGTGTGTGGCTATACATCACGTTTGCAGCAGGTCATCATAGCTGAAGGAGACTCTACAAAGTACTGAAGCTGCTTCTCATCAAGGGGTTGAATAGTTCTGAAACTGCAGTAATCACTGAAAGGAGCATTTTGTGTTGACTTTGGAGAAATCACTTGTTATACAAGTTGTGTTGAGCTATTTAAATTGATCTTGTTTCACTGATTTATTACAAACAGCTGCAAGTTAGTAATTTTAGACAAATAAACTAATTTTCAACGGCGGGTTGAATAATTTGGAGTGCAACTATATTTTTAGTGCGCCTCAAACATGTGTTGTTCATGAAACCTACACTTGCAATATATAAATGTACATGTAACATAGCCATGACTTCATTTGAACTTTTACAGGACCTGCGGAATCAACTCTATGAATCATACTACCTGAACTTTATATCTGCAATCTCCAGAAGCAAACTCGAAGACATTGCAAGCGCAGCTCTTGCAGCAAATGCTGTGAATCAGGTGACCAAGGTAAGTCACATCCAAGTCTAATAAAATAATAAAGTCCAGTATTAACTTAAAAGTGCAAATGTCTTGAGCAACCCCCTTTTCATTACAAGTTTTGTTTTATGGATGGATAACAATTGTTATCCAGTAAAAATTGTTACAATTGTTGAGCCAGTACAAAACATTTCAGAAGTCCAAACAATCTGCTTAAAACAAAAAACAGTTTTGTGTTAAATCCATGACACTTTCAGGAAGAAAAGTTATGCTTGCAAAAAAGAGAAGCATATGAAAGTCAGAAGCTGCAGAAGAACTTCTCCACGATTTTAAGATTATCCTTAAGATTCACACTTGTTCAGGCAAATCTGATTTGTTGCATGAATCTGATCTTTAGTACTTAATGTCCACACTGTTATTTTAAAATGATCAGATCAACATATCTGCGTTGGCTACCATGGTAACGACGCTGGAGGCTCTAATGCAGCATGATATTTCTTTTTATACAACAGTTAGTTGTGACCATGTACCATCACAGATTTTTATGTGCTTACCGTCTTTTACATGCTTAGCAGTCAGTAATCTCCTAAAGCATAGCAACATAACATTTTACAAAAGTATAAGTTAAAATGACAAATTATATTAATATATAATATAGTATAGCATAATGGCTAAATGTGTATACACACAATAAAGAACTATAAAGAATGAAGTAAAAAAAATACTACGGGTAGAGGTTAGAATGAAACACATCTTTAGGAGTCCAATTTAAATCTCATTTTAAGTTACCTCTGGATGCGGTTCAATCAGATTCAGTTTGTTTTTTCTGTTCAGACTGCAATCTGATTAGAATCTGGATATGCCAAAAATGGCATTTGGGCTGGCAGTCTGACACTGCCTAAGAGGCCCTGTAAAAGGCCTCTACTAATAATTTTGTTCCTAAAACCACACAAATTGACTTCTGATGTTTTTAAAAAGCAAAGGACTTTCACCACAAATATAAATGTTGTTAACTTTTGCTTATTTACTCAGTTTCCTCCTCTGTGTAGTATTTTTTATATGTGGAAATGTGTATATATTTTTTATCTGTTTCTAAGATACATTGTATTTTTTTCCCCTGGTTCGTAAAAAGGGGTCATTATTTTCCAATTGCCTATGCTTAAAAAGTATGGAAAATGGCCTTTAATCCATTCAAACATTGCTCTTGTGACATTTATTTTGAAATTGATGAAAAAAATAATAAGAATTAAATCATTAAATTTATTTTTTTTTCACGGAAAACAATCAGATTTGCATCTTTTTGTTCTAAAGTTCAAGTACAAAAATTGCAACAAAATGATAGAAATGAGCAATCTTAATTTACAATTATGTTGTATTTTTCCACTATGTTCTTGTTATATTGTCCTTGGTCGTGGCGTTCAGTTGAGTATATCCTGGTGGAAGTGCTTGCTTTGCTTCTTTGAGTACACTTCCACATTCTCCTTAAATTTTTCAAGATAAGCATTAAGGAGAGGGACTTTTGATCATATTTCAAGGCATGAAGCAATGTCTGACATTGTTTTAATTCTCTTTGAGGACAGGGGGAAAAAAATATTTCGAAATGTAAGTCTTTTTCTGACTTCACGTGAATAAAAAGATGCAAGTTTACCTGTTTTCCCAGTGAAAATATGTACATTAGTATAAACATGTCCAGTACCAAAAAATATTGCATATGTAAATTAATATATAGTGCATAAAAGCTATTTTTTTATCACATACATTTATAACAGCTGTAAATTTATTACCTCAACAGCAGACGTTTTCCACTGAGTTAAAGTGTATGAGGAAAAAAATCTATCTGTTATATAAGCCTTATAAGACTTAAATGAAAGGTTTTCCATCCTCAAGGCTTTTCCACACTGGAAACCTAAATAAAAGTTTTACCTCTGTTTTAGAATACTGAAACAAATGTCAAACAAAAATTGTCTGACAGTTTGTTTAATAACTTTAATGTGCAAATGATAATTAGATTATTTTATTAGATTTTCTTAGATTTTGTGAAATCATGCAAGTTTCTGTGAATCAACTGGTAGCATTGAAACAATGACAGAATGAGTGCATAAATATAGGCTTTCCAGCTGGCACTACTGCTACAACATTATGCTGCTATAGATTTGACAATCCAAAGGCACCTTGAAGCTAGATAACAGTATACTGTTCTATTGTTTTATTGTGTTTTTTAGGTGTTTGATCAGTATTTGAACTTCATAACACTAGAAGATGACATGTTTGTCCTCTGCAATCAAAATAAAGAACAGATCTCCTATCATGGTGAGCTATGGTAGAAGTGAAATGATACATATTTACAGTAGCATAATTCTTTTTCCATTTTCAGACACTCTTATTCTTTCTATAACTTGTGTTTGTGATATATAAGTAAAAAATGTTGTAATGTAATCTTCATGTTGTATTCCAGGAGTTTTAAGAAGTTAATCGTTTGAAATGTGTGTTTGAAATTCTTATGTGTGCTTGAAATCCTTGGCTATATCATCATATAGGTGTCTTATAGGTTTTCTTGTTATACAGTCTTTCACCGAGTCAAATTCAAAGAGTTCTGCCTTTCTGGTGTTCTTATATGGGTTGATATTTATTTGGACTTGAGACAAATCAGACATTTTTAAAGTAACAACGACTTTGTGTCTGCAGCAAAGAAAAATAAAAAATCTCAACAGTGAGAATTGAATTGATTATTGGATATGCACATGTTGCTGTAATCTTTTCATGCTGCCATGCACATTTTTCCAATTGTGTTGACAGGGATCTTAAGCAAGTTATATAAAATTGTTGATAACTTTAGTAACTGCAGAAAAGAAAGAAATCAACCCCAAAAAATGCTGAGATGATTGTTTGATTGTTATACTATAAGGATGTATGTGGCTGATTCGAATGCAGTTATCAGAAGGTCATTTAAGGGGAAAAACCTTTAACCAACTACAAAGAGATATTTGATGAAGTGCCAACAGTGTTCAAAGATGAAAACAGTTTAAAGATATTTGACCACTTTGCAAAATGTTTAACTTCTCCCCTGATGAGAAGCACATACTGACAAGAAAACAAAATAATACATTGTGAATGTGGGCTTCAAAATTGGCCATCTACTGAAGCAACCAGTATTTTCACCTAATCTGAAACTTATTGAGAAAAAATGGTGCATCAGTAAACAACAGATTCATGTCTCTAGATGTAAGTTGTCTTAAAATGACAAGACAGCAGGACTTCATAGTGGTGTGGCAGCCAGAGCAGAGATAGTCAGTGGCTGAGAGGCAGTTTGAGGCTACAGTTGTCCTCCTCCTCACACTCCTGTGTCAGCACTGCATCTGGAACTGTCTCACAGGTGTTCATGTGGATGATGAACGGAAGGTCGAAGTTGGGGTTTCTCAAAATGGAAGATCTGGTGAGCTCTTTAGCCACATCAAGCAGTTCTCTTCGTCTCTTTTTATGTAGGGGCTTTGTCTCATACCTTAGTCTCATAATGATTGCTATTTTTTATGCCCAGTCTGTTAAAAGCAGCACCAGCTTTCTGGTACTTTCTTGGAGGTGGCTGTATGGAGATGCATGAAATCTATAGCAGGTCACATGGTCCACCAGGGTATCCTCATTGCCATGAGCTGACTTATGTAGAGGGCCCAGAAGGTCCATTCCGATGCTCTCGAATTGGACATTGTTTATTAACAATATTTTTGTTGACAGTCTATGGTCAGACAAAGTTCACGCGAAGGTCACCTGTTGAAAAAGCAGGTGTTTTCGGAGGTTCAGGACGGAGGGAAGATGCATTTATGGAAATTCCTCCTTCTTTTTTTTATTTATTTGCTTATTTATTTGTTTTTTGCCAGGAAGGCAGGTGCGCATTCCACAGCTTTCACCATTTTTCAGAGAGATAAGTGGGAACTTTCCTTTCTTTAGGGGATGCATGTAAAACCCCATTGGGACCACACTCTCGCCAGTGAGCCGTTAGCCTGTCGGGCTTTAGCCAACACTTAATGATCCAGAGAAGATCGTCTGTCTGGCTGATGGGACAGTCTGGGCCAGTCAGTCCATGGATGGAATTCAGCCTCTGCGCTGTGGAGGGACAGCCCTCAGCAACCAAAGATTTCTGCTTTCAGTTTCTTGTAGTTAGAGGCATCTTTCATGTAAGCTAATTAGAGCAATGGCACCAGCACAAGAGCCCACTCTTTCTGTGCTGTCCTTTACTTCCAGCATTTCCTTAGGTAGAAGGTGCTGGGTTGTGGTTATGGGATTGGCTATGAGTCTTGAGCAAGACAGAGACCCAAGCCACAGACAAAACTTGTGCTCTTTCATTTAGCAACATAATAAAGAAAATGCAGTAGAAATTATCTGTGAGGGTCCTGCAGCATATGTGCCCTTGTGTGGAAGGTAAGGAAAGTGCAGGCTGGAGTCTTGCAGCGTGCCCGGCCGGCAGGCAGGCGTGGTAGGGCTCTAAATCACCGATGGCAGCTGGGGTGGTGCTTGATGTTGTGTCTGAGAGGCAGATTCCAGAGTTTGTAGGACAATCACATTGCTAATAGATTCTATTTTCAGTCATTTGCACAACAGCATGTAGAAATTAGTCTTAAAGGTCCCAGTAAATCAACTATTATTATAGAAACAATAATATATTTAAAAGAGCATATTCATATAAACCTTGCAGTGCACTGGCACTTCTGTCAGAGCTGTGTAGTTTTATTAATTGAATTTAAGAATACCTTTTAGATTAAAAAATCAATAGCTCTGCCTCCACTTTTACCTTTTAAACAAATGATGTTCTAGTGTCTGATAAAACTTACTTTCAGCAATCAACAAACCGGATATTATGGACACTGACATGGAGGCTATAATGGACACAATTGTTGACAGTCTCTTCTGCTTCTTTGTGACTCTTGGTAAGTAAGGTTTTATATAATAACTGTCCCCTTTAATATAATTACCTATATACTTGCCCTTTTTTGGCATTATTGTGTGGCAACAGTATAATACATATGATCATGCAGATTCAGGTTAAGACATTATTGCTATTGTTCACCTCAAACATCAGAATAGGGGGAAAAATTATCTGTTTGACTTGGACTGTCTCATGATTGTTGGTGCCAGATGGACTGGTTTGAGTATTTCAGAAACTTCCTAACTCCTGGAATCTCACAGTATTATCTAGATTTCACACAGGGACAGGGGAAGCTCAGTCGTTAAGTCGTACTGCAGATTGGAAGGTCCCAGGAGAGGAGTAAAATTAAATGTAATACAAAAAAAGTGATAGGGGGGGGTAAAAAAATATCAAGCAACAATTCTATGGCCGGAAATGCCTTGTTAAGGGAGGTCAGAGGTCGAGCTGCTGTGGTGAGCAGAAAAGCACTACAAAGGGCATGTGAAAGGATTGGCTACAACCGCAGTCCACATAGAGTTCCAGTCTTGGCAAGAATGGGCATCAGAGGTCATTATGGGTAAAGGCTCACCTAAACTGGACGATTGTTGTTTAGGGGAAAAAAATCATCTGATGTTTTTTAGCTGTTTAGTTTCAGTGAATCTGTGCCCATGGCTGCCTCAGAGTACCTGGTCCTGGCTAATAAGAGTGCAGCCTGACCAGGCCCTATGATGGAGTTGTTCATCCACATCCAATGTGCTGAGCATTCGCCACAGTTGTTTCCAGCAGAACAGGAGTTTACTGAAGTACTTAAACTAACCCACCAACACCAGCATTCACAAGGATCACTAATTTTCCTCGATTCTTAACCTATGTCTGTATGACTCCATGCATTGTACTGCTGCAGCATGATTTGCTGATTAGATAGTTGTGTAAATGAACATATGTAGAGGTGTTCCTATTAAAGTGGACATTGAGTGTATATTGCAGTGAGAGCTGTGCACATAGTCCTGCTTAGAATGCATTCTATTAACATTGTATTAACTCTTAAATTAATGTGAGGTTGGGGATCTTGGGGCATTTCTAGCAGTACCCAAACAAACACTTTTTGTACAAACTGCTGTTGTGATGGATTTAGCTATGTTTTTTTTATGAATAACTGATTTATGTCAATGAAATGCAACACAACTTGTAAATTAATTTCTATAATTTTAAGAAATGGCAGGTCTTTTTTGCAGTTTTGTTTGTTTGGGGCTAAAAAAGGTTTAGGAATCTTAAGTGGATTGTGCTCTAACAGAAAAAAAAGTAGCAGGGGGAATTAAGGTAAAACTGATTTTTTTTTTTTTTGGTTTTTGGTATTGATATCAGTTTCTTTGATTAAAATGCAGACTCAATGTTTATTATTATGAAGGTGACTTTATTGTGCCAAAACATTTTTGTTTATAATACTGCTGTTGTTAAGTAAGGGAGAAGGAAATAAATTTAGTTTACTTTTGAAGTGAGTTCACTATTATCTCTATATTTGAAATACAAAAATAAATCATCCCCTGGAACATTCTTGTGTGCTTTGGAAAATGCGCGCAAAGTCTAATATGCCCTCCTTTTGGCAAGTGATTGAGATTTCCTGTTTCCCTAGGTGCTGTTCCAATAATCAGATGTCCAAGAGGAAACGCAGCTGAAATGGTAGCTGTGGTAAGCTGCTTGTCTCACCTTTCAAGCCATAAAAGTTGGTCTGAGGAATCTTTGTTTTCTCTTTTGCCCCTGAATAAAGGCTTGTTTTATGAGTTTTCAGCTTTTGGCTGTTAAATACTGTCCGTCTTCAATGCCTGTGGATCTGTAAACTACTTTCCCCACCACTCTCTGTATTGTTTTTGCAGAAACTTGACAAGAAACTGAGAGAAAATTTGCGAGATGCTCGCAACAGCCTGTTTACAGGCGATACCATGGGCACAGGACAGTTTAGGTAAAACACACGCAAACAAACACTTAGAAAAAAAGGGCAGATTGCAAGTTTTAATTCGAGCACTTTTACGTAAATAATTTAATATCTAGTTATAATCTCCATTTCCACAGAATTTCCACAGATGCAGCTAGATTTTTTTTACACTTGCATGAGTTTTAATATAGCGTGAAATTACAGAGAAATAAAAGTACAGTCCAACCTCCCTGAGTACCCAGCTCCCAACCCTAAGAAGCTCAGGGAAAGATCCAGAAGTGATTGTTTTCACTGCTGGAGCTGGGAACTGAAGCCCAGAGGAGGATATATTTATCATCTGCTAATTTTTCTTTCTCTTTTTCTTTCTCTGTTCCTCTTCTTCTCCATCTGCGTGTAAATTTTTGTAGTTTCCAGAGGCCATTGTTTGTTCTTGCCGACCGCAATCTGGATCTTGCCACCCCACTCCATCACACATGGACCTACCAAGCTCTCATTCATGACGTCTTGGTAAGCAGATGTCAAACAAACCTACAGTATCATTAGGTTGATATCACTGATTTGTTCAAACAAGGCTGCCAGTTTTTCTACCAAAAATTTCCCCCCCAGAATAATTCATATGGAAAGATGAAGCTATTGCCAATTGCAGTCATCATCTGTAAGATTTCATCAAATGTGGAATATAAACACCAAACCTTTAGTGTGTGCCAAGGAACATAAATACTTCATTTGTTAGAATCCCTCTAAAAACACTTGTCTTAATGGGGTATGTCTCCAGGTACGGACAAAAAGTTATAATGACTGGCATATTTTTTGCCTAAGGCTTTTGTCAATGTCATATATCTATGCTTTTTACAATCTATGAGTGAGACCATTAGAGAAATTTTCTCACTCAAGTGTGGAAAAAAAAACTGTCAATCACATGCTTTTATGACATACCAATATATGATAACAGTGTTAAGTGTAAGTGGTATTTATGTTTTTAGCGTTTGCATGTCATTTGACATTTGCATATCTTTGTGTATAACATAAGATCATACGGTACTGTGTAACATAAGTGTCTGGGCACATGTGTTTTAGGACTTCCATCTCAACAGGGTTAGTCTAGAGGAATCTGCGGGGTCAGAAGTGAGTCCATCAGGGGCACGGCCCAAAAAGAAGAACAAAAAAAGCTACGACCTCACTGCTGCGGACAGGTTTTGGCAGAAGCACAAAGGAAGGTGAGTAGCTAATGTTCTTAAATCTTGGATCTTGTCATGATATGCTGAAACAGTCGATTTACATGTAATCTGTAAGAGCAGAGAAAAGACTTCTGTAGGCAGGAAAGGCAATAATCTATAAGCAATCAGGGGTGTATAAGCCATGATGGATTATGGTATATTTAAAGATCTACTTTAATTAAAAGTTAATTAATTAACCTTTTTTACTTTTTAAAATTATCAAGGCCATACTTGGCTTTATGTGCTTAGCTGAGTCTGTTGCCATGTTTATTGTTTTAGCCCTTTCCCTGAGGTTGCGGAGTCGGTGCAGGAGGAGTTGGATACATACAGAGCCCAGGAGGATGAGGTTAAGCGCCTCAAGAGCATCATGGTAGGAACAAAGAAGTTGCTTGTTATGCAGCGACACCATTTTCTACATGGAATTTTTCTTTATAGAATGTCAGAGAGAGCACTATTGACATTTTGGTTTTCTCTGAAGGGCTTAGAAGGGGAAGATGAGGGAGCCATTAGTATGTTGTCAGATAACACTGCCAAACTTACCTCAGCTGTCAGGTGAGACAATGTGAAGTGTGCCACTCTAAAGAACCTTGATTTATTCTATCAGGTACAAGTGTAAATGCATACCTATTAATAAATATACATAGTAGGTAAAATTATTTTATAACACAATAAATTTTAACACATAGTAGAATACTAATTTTATGCAGTATACAGTGTATGGCAAGACAGTCCTACTATATCACATTAAATATCTGAAGTAACAAAATATTTCTGTCCCCAAACAGTTCTCTTCCTGAGCTTTTAGAGAAAAAGAGACTAATTGATCTCCACACCAATGTTGCTACAGCAGTTTTGGACCACATTAAGGTGAGTGTTGTTCTATTATTATGTTCTCTCTTACTCTCTTTTTCTCTCTCTCTCCAAAGTAATATAGAAACAAGCAAAAACTGATAGACAGACAGATAGACACACAAATGGATTCATAAGTTTTAACTGATAAACAGACTGATGGCCATCTTCTTTCTTAGTTTCTTAGTTTCATGCCAAATGAATGTATGGCATTAAGAGTTATGAATTTGCATTTGTCAAAATGCGAAGATGCAAATGAAAGAGGCATTATTAGGCTGAAAAAAAAACAACAACTGACCAATCAGAGATAGCAGAAAGTTTAAGAGTGGCCAGATCAACAATTTGGTACATTCTTAAAAAGAAGAAATACATTAGTGCTACACCAAAATGTCTAGATGATGTCTAAAGTGACTATCGCAAAAAAAATATATATTTTTTCTTGGGGAAGAAAACCACTTCACAATATCTAGTCAAGTCCAGACCACTCTGGTGTATTATTATGAGAGTCCATAATCAAGAGACACATTCATGAATGTAAACAAAAGAGAGTTTATCCCAAGATGCAAACCACCAGTAACACCCCACCCAAGAACAGAAAGTCCAGATTTTTTTTTTTTTAATGGTTAAAGCACACATTCAGCATGACATTGTTTTGCCACTTGTTTTTTTTGGCTTTGATAATGGGAGAGTCAAGCCACTTGGTAAAGTCTTCTCCATCATAAGACAAAGACTTTCAGTAGGATTAGGGTCAGGACACTGTGGTAGCCAATTCTGATTACTCATGATTACTCATGCTCCCAGAACCGCTCCTTCACAGTTTGATCCTGATGGATCTTGGCATTGTCATCCTGAAATATGAGCATGTCGCTTTGTACATCCTGTGACATGGTTGTTAAGAAATGAATCACTCCATCAGTTAGGGTTAAAAATATTGTTAGCAGCTGCAACATATTAATCATTTCAGTAATTATAAAACCAAAGTATTTGCTTATTCAAAACTTGTTTTGAATTCACATGTATATTGTTACTGCTAAGAGAAAGCCAAGTTGTCAAGGTTATACTCTGGCTACTTTGCAGAATCCCAAATATGAAACATATTTTGTTTTTGTTTTTAAGTTTCACCTTTTTCATTTACCATTGAATTCCATAGGTGTTATTTTATAGTTTCTTATGTCTTCGGTATTGTTTTACAATGTAGAAAATAGTTAAAAATAAAGAATGGGTATGTCCAAGCTTTTGATATAATCATAATGTATAATCATTATACACTGAGTGATCTGTATGCTCTGTCTGTAGACACGCAAGTTGGATGTATACTTTGAGTATGAGGAGAAGCTAATGAGCAAGTCCACTCTGGATAAATCCCTGTTGGACATCATCAGTGACCCGGACGGTGAGCTTCTGTAACATGCAGCAGTCGTCCTTTGCTACCTACTAACTTAATAGTTTCTCCTATTTTCCTTATTAACTACGACTGCTGTGAGATTTTGTTCTTCAGGTAACAGATTGTCGCATGAGGTCAAATAAAACTAAATGAACGAATAAAGTAGTCATTAACTCCCTTAATATGAACTGGTTCTACCTTTTTTCCATCTTCCTCTGCAAAATATATCTTGTCCCTGAGGAGAAGTGGTCAGCTTTAAAGAAGTTCATTGATGCTATCTGAGCACAGAATGTGTTTTTTCTTTTGCCAGTGTTATGAGGTTTTTGAGGTTTTTGAAGACTTGTTTTTGATCTCTGCAGGCTCCTTAAATTCATAGGTTTCTGATATGTGCACAAGACTCTCCACTGACATAACCATAATAATAATTACATACAATGTGCCAAGTTTTTAAACTATACAGAGTTCCATTGTTTTGCACTTTAAGTTTTTATTGGCTGTTTTGGGAACAAACCTGCTTGCTTTGCACAGTCCATTCAGCTCTTAAAATAAATCTTGTGAATTATTACTGGACAGGAAACCTTTAATGATGGATTCTTAATTTTTGTTGGTAGCTGGAACACCAGAGGATAAGATGAGACTTTTCCTGATCTACTATATCACCTCCCAGCAGCCTCCATCTGAGGTAAAATTACATACTTCTTATCCTCCAGTCTCCCTAGATTGTGTGGGCCCATAGCAGACTAGTGTTTTGTGCAGATGGCTTGTGGTAGGCTCTCCTGGTGTGCACTTTCGGTAAAAAGATTTATTATAATTAGCGGTAGATGCATGGATGCCTATGTGAAACACAGAACTAAGCCAAACACAGTATGTGTGCCCCATGCTACACCATTTCTGTGTTCTTAAAGGCTATTTTCAGATCCTGCTCAAAAGCCTTGTTGTTCTTTGGTACAGGTTTGAGAAACACTGACACCCTTTGATGCCATAGCCAAGCTTTATAAATCTTGTAGCCAATAATGCAGGATTGTTTTACTCATGGCAGGGTCACTTCTGCTAGATGTTACTTAACCGGACAGAAGAATGATAGTGTAAATTCTCTCCAATCTTCAGAGGTTGTTAAGGGAGCCAAGAGCTGGGATATGGATGACCACAGATTGGACAGAGTCCAGACTTTGCTTCCACAACAGTGACTTCAGTTTACCCCGAGAACTTAGAAAGTATTCGGACAAGGGTTATGGGCAGTTGTCAATGGCCCGCTGTCTCTGACTATCATGTTGATCAATGCAGGCTGTTTTATAATGTCCTCTTCAAAAGGGGATGTTGTGTTTATAAGGACAGACAGCTGAAGTTGAGCAGGAAATCTTGTCCCACATCATCTGGTATCCTTCCTTTCATCTGGGTTTCTCTGAAGCTCGTTATTTTTGGCCAACACTTTGCTCAAACTCTGCCATTGTTTGTTTGCCTTCTGTGTTAGTAATGATGTTGGTGAAAACAAAATGTATTCCTTGTTGATGTGGTATAAGTTAAAGTATATCTATGAGGGTTGGGAGTTTGTCCTCAACCTTGATACAGCAGGGAGCTGACAGAACCCCCTAATTTTATCCAAGTCAAATGCATTGTAACCATGTCAGTCACCATGCAGATTTTTTTCCTGATTAAAAATGTTGAATAAATGTTTTCTTTGAATGTTAGACAGTTTGTTCATCTTACAGGGTGACCTCGAGCAATATAGAAAGTCTCTGATTGATGCTGGCTGTGACCTGTCCCCTTTGAATTACATAAAGCAGTGGAAGTGAGTTCTTGCCAGTGTCAGCAAACACATAATATTTCACAATTTTATAATACCTGCAGAAAATTCAACAAGAAAAATATAAGGACTGTATATGCAACTTGTATATTTAATTTTCTAGAGCTTTTACAAAGATGGCTGCTGCACCAGCCAGTTACGGTAACAGTGGAGTGAAACCAATGGGGTACGAAGCTATATCAAGTTTTAAACATATGAAATTAAGTAATTTTGTTGATGTCAAGATCTATGGTAATCTGTCTGTTATTTTTCAGACTTTTTTCCAGAGTCATGAACACTGGCTCACAATTTGTCATGGAAGGTGTGAAAAATCTGGTCTTGAAGCAACATGTGAGTATAAGCCCACTGTCATGACTGTTGTTAAAAGAGAGATTGTCACAGACCAAAATTAATCTCTTTCAGTGGCCTTTCCAGTCGCTTAATCTGAATCCATCAGAATACATTTGCAATTTGTTTCAGTTTGACACCCAGCATGAAAACCTTCAAGTTATTTCTGCAGGCTTGTTTTGCCCATTGTCAGCTATGTCAGCTATAGGCCCATGTCTCTCTTTGCCCAAAGTGACATTAGGGCCTGCAGTGGGAGCACATAAAGGTGAACTTGCAGCCAATGGCTGGTGCATTCACTCAGGTTGGTGTGTCCTGACTGATCAAGGAATACAGTATATGACTATAGTCCTTTTTGGCAGTCAATATAGGCCATTTTTGTGGGTTTTCTCTAAACAAACATAATATGATTGCTGAACTCTCTGGCATTAGAAATTATTTATAGGATGTGAAAAAGTGAGACTTGTAGATTGACTAATGTGAACCAGTCACCTTTTCAGTACTCAGCATGCCTGATGTCAGAAAACTGAAGATTCATTTGCCTAGGTGTCAGGCTTTAAACTCATCTAGAGGGCACTGTGGTGTTGAATGCTGACCTTTGATTTACAGCACTCTAACACGGATGTCTTTTCAAGCACTTGCTCATGATGAAGTTGTGCAAGTTACCTCGTACATTTAGAAAACAGGCAAACTGGTAAACTTTTTTGAAGCGCTCCGGAAGAGACAGATTGAAGATGTCTGTGGCTATCCATGGTTAACTGATCAGCACTTGCTCGAAGGATGCAGTCAGTAATGCCGTCTTGCTTGGTATTTTTGTGCGTTGTTTCACCTTAAGAGGTTGAGTACATCATGGACAGGAACTAATAAATTGTTAGCTACATCAGCTGGATTTGGGAGCACATGTTGTGATGTCGGTGGTATTGATTTTGCAACAATTGTTGCATGTTTAGCTCTTTGGTGAGAAAGGTGGTGGAGTTTATGCTGTTAAAAATGTATCTAGTTTTGTTTTGAAGGCTCTGCAGTCTTGGTAAATACTCTTTGAATCTGTGATTGTCTTTATTCTGTTTCTATACAGTACTCAAGTTTGCCTGTTTTGATTGCTCTCCTAACAGTGTAACTGGCCTGTTTGTATTCTGTTGTGTCCCTTAATGCAAAATGTAGGTTTATTGCTCTTCGAACTTTGCTCTTAATCCATTGTGTCTGCTGGGATATAACCAAACTATCTAAGTAAGAACAACTTCCTGATTAAACCTGTGACAGGGTGTATGTATTTATTGATGATGTCTGACCCAAACCTCAACTTTCCCAGTCCATGTGATCCAAACTGTTGTGGAATCTGATTGGACTGACCAGGTAAGTACACTCCTTGTGACTGGTATATCCTGGTTTAAGCTCTGCCTACAGGTGAGAAGGAGCAGTATGGATTGGTGATTTGATTTGCAAAGGAGGGTCAGAGAAAGGCTTCATATGCATTCTGAAGGGAGAATAGCATGAATATATAGATATTGGTATCTGGTCAGAATAATCAGAATTGTCCTCCCACAGTGTCATGACCATAATCTTACTGAAAGTCTTTGTCCTATGATGGAGAAAACTTTACCAAGTGGCTTGACTTTGCCATCATCAAAGCCAAAGCATCTGGTCTTTTAGTGTGTGGTGTAAAATACACTGGGAGGATTTAGGGCCAAGTTTGCTTTGTAGAGAGACCTCAGTAGCTCTAATGGTAGCTTCTGGGTATGCAGTTTTCATGTTCATTGATCTCATTGTACAGTATTTTTATTTTCACTTTGGTGTCTGCTTGTGGTTAGGGTTGCTGGCACTTAAGCATGATGTTTTGCAGATCAGGTGAATAAAAGGTCTTAAGTGTTAGTAAATTCTGAAGATTGCACCAAGCCTTGTTTATCTTAATACACACTCCCATATTTTTGCTCTTAACAGAGTATTTTAAAGTGTGTATGGGATAACACTTTCAGGTTCAATGGCTCTGTCCGGTATGTCCTCTGTTAGCCAGGTTTCTGTTCAGCAGCATCTCTTGTTTCTCTTTGGAAGAGATCCTGCACTCTCAGCTCATTGTTGTTTGTTGTCTAGGGACTGGTTGTTATGCTAGGGAGTGGAGAATGGCTAGATAATTTTCCTACCCTAACTAAAACACCAGCACTTCTTCTGTTCTTTCAGTGGTCTCAATATGCGGAAACCTCACACTTTTTGATAATGTTTCTTAATTATATAGTATGTGATGATGCTGAGTTTAAAAAAAAGAAATGTTTTCTCATTAAAAGACAATACCAATATTAACAAAAGACTGCTATCTTAGAAACTAATCCTCTCAAGTTTGCCATGATTATAGTCCCTGCAATCTCTGCACCCATCACCAAGTAACCTGCAATACCATTCACAAAGTTGGCGCAAGTGTGGTAGGTAATGCAGACTTTGCAAATTGGAGCCCAATGGTAAGAGTATCCCTGCCTGAGGTCTTGTTGCTGAATAACCACACACAAGGGGAGGACACCATTGTCTCTTTGGTGTGGAATAGATCCATGGGAAAAAATATCCATAACAGATAGGGGCAAAATTCATAAGGTTATTGCTGGAGGGCCAGTTTGCTTAATCTATGGACTGTTTATCCAAATAGAAAGGGAATTCATTGCAAGGTAGTGTGTTCTGATTAAAGAAAGAACATTTGAATGATATGGCGGTAGTGTGTCAGCCCATAAGTACGGTTGAGGAGGGTCCAATGTCATGTCAGTCAGCCAACTAGAGCTTGACGTATTGAAATAAGGGTTTGAAAGGGCATCTGAAAGGATGAAATCCATAGGCACAAGGGGAACGTGCATAAGAACTCTGTACAGTAACCTCATGGTCAAACTGGAGATAATAAATCTGTGAGGTTTTTATCTACTACCTCCTGTACAAGTGCTTAATTTTTGTTAATTTGAAAAACAAATGCAAAACAAACATGGTTATAGTGAATACATTAAAACAGAAAGGGTTGTTATTTAACAAGTTTTAATGAGTCTTTTCTTTATTTGCTAGTTTAAAATTAATATTTCTCTTTAAACTTTATATTTTTATATAGAATCTGCCAGTTACTCGAATCTTGGACAACCTGATGGATATGAAGTCAAATCCGGTGAGTTATTTCTCCCCATATTAGATATTGCTTGTAATGTGGTGCAACATATAATCAATTTGACAATGCTAATAAATTTTACATCCAGCTACCTCAATGACTGTACATAAAATAGTATCTTGCATAGGTATTTTCCCCCATTAACCGTTGTCAGATCTTGTGGCATAATCTAGATCTGATAAAATGGAGCTAAAATGGATTTCATTGAGATTTCTACCATTCAAATTATACAATGTCTAACATTTAAAGTTCCAAAACAATTATATGCTAAAGATTTGACAAACAGAAAAAGGAAGGAACCCTGTTTGTTGTTGCGTAAGTCTTAACCGCCCAGCAATTACAGCTAGGTTGTATCTCTTTTAGCTTTGCACCCCAGATCCTGATATTTTTGCCAGTTTGTCTTGGCAGACATTGCTTAAACTTTGTCAGATTGGAAGGAGACTGTTGTTGAATAGAGACACTTCTGAAAACCTTTTTCCACATCTTAGGATTTTCTGTGTTATTTTTTCCTCAGTGAGTTCTTTCTTCTTGCAACTCAAAGCCTAGAGTATCCATATGTGGAACTCTCTTGTCTTTATGTTGTTCTTGTTTAGGTATGATCTCCTATTTCAAGGACTTCTAGGAACTAGTTGCACAAAAATATTTTTGTAATCACATACAGTACTTTACATTCAAATATAACTTTTCAACCATCAGTCATTGTAATCAGAAACATTATCCATTGGAAGTTACCCAGATCTTGCTATTTGAAAAATTACAGGAAAAAAATCTTCAGATGCAACATTTCAGGATTACTGAAGCAGATTGCCTATTTTGCATTAGAGTGTATCCTCTGAGATATTAAATGTGCCTGGCAAAGATCCAGGTGTTGAGGCACAAAGACTCCAAGCAATCTGATCTGTTCTATTAATGCACTGTGTCATTCTGAGATCACCTGCAGATAGAAGCAAAAGGGGATGGTTGAGGGAGGGTTTACAGTGAAAGGACAATACATATTAAGATTTATTATGCTTAGGTTATTTGCAAATCAGATTTGAGATACATTTTAGCATAACAGAAGCAAACAATTATACATTCTGTTGCCATAAGACTTGCATGACTTCAAACCTATAAAAGTAGATATATCTAAACTAAACAGAGTGGCTTATTGAAGAAAATGTTAAACTTAGCAAATAATGCAAATTGCACAGTTTATTTATAATACTATTCCGTATATCATTGAAAAGTTGATTTATTTCAGTAAATCAATTAAAAAAGTGAAACTCATATATTCATTACACACAGACTGATATATTTCAAGTGTTTATTTCTTTACAGTTAATAATGAGAACCCCAAATTCAGCACTTCAGAAAATTTTAATATTGTGAAGAGATTAATATTGGCTACTCATGGTGTTACTCTAATCAGCTAATTCACTCAAAACACATGCAAAGTTTTCCTGAACCTTTAAGTGGTCTCTCAGTTCAATAGGCTACACAATTTTGGACAAGACTGCTGACTTGACATTTGTCCGGAAGACGATCATTGACACCGTGCACATGTAGCGTGGTAGAAAAAGGGAGATTCACAAGGCGTGGACTGCAGGTGGAATCAGTAATTCAAGAGCCACCACACAGACGTATCCAGGACATTCAATTCAATTCAATTCAATTTTATTTGTATAGCGCTTTTAACAATTGTCATTGTCGCAAAGCAGCTTTACACAATCAAAATTATGGAAGTTTGTATGGAATGTGAATGTGTAAGAATCAAAATGATCAGAGCAAGCCAAACCCTGAGATGGTAATAGGAAGAAACCTTGAGAGGAACTAGACTCAACAGGGAACCCATCCTCATTTGGGTGATATCGGATAACAGGGATTAATATGCATTCATACTGTGTGTTAGGAGGCTGGAGGTTCAAAATAACAGTTGATGTCTTCAAGTTAATATGGAGTCCAGTTTGTTATTGGAGGCTCAGATAGACTGTAGAAAATTCCAGTCCTGAACTTTCAAGTGACTACAGTCACAGGTCCTCAGAGAACAGCTGTCTGCATCAGCCGAGGCCGGGACTGTCTCCATGTTAAGGTGGAACTGATCGCCCCTGGTCCCCAGTCACCACACGCATCCCAGACAGACCACACAGTGTATATTTAGTGCAGAGTGCAAGCAGGGACTTCGGCAGGACTAACTATGACAGCATAACTAAAATGGAGAGCCAGAAGGAAACACAGACCTTGTGTCAAGCCACTCCTGAAAGTAAATTTTGCATTTCATTTGGAAATCCAGGTTCCAGAGTCTGGAGGAAGATAAAAGTGGGACAGAATCCAAGTTGCTTGAAGTTCAGTGTAACGTTTGCACAGTCAGTGCTGGTTTGGGGACCCATGTCATCTGCTGGTGTTGGTCCACTGTTTTATCAGGTCCAAAGTCAGCGCAGCCGTCTACCAGGACGTTTTAGAGCAGTTCATGCTTCCCTCTGCTGACTAGCTTTATGGAGATGCAGACTCACCTGACCTAAACCTCACAGAGAATCTATAGGGTATTGCAGAAAGGAAGATGTGAAACACCAGACCCAACAATGCAGAAGAGCTGAAGGCTGCTAATAGAGCAAACTGGGCTTCCATAACACCTCTGCAGTGCCACAGACTGATTGCCATTCATGCAACGTGAGCCCCGACCAAGTATTGAGTGCTGTACATGTTCATACTTTTCAGTAGTCCAACATTTCTCTGTTAAAAATCTTTTCTTTCTTTTTTTTTTGGTCTTGAGTAATATTCTACTTTTCTGAAATACTGAGTTTTGAATTTCATTAGCTGTAAACCATTATCAAAATTAAAATAAACACTTGATATATTAGTCTGTGTGTAAAGAATCTATACAAGTTTCACTTTTTGAATTGAATTACTGAAATAAATCAACTTTTCGATAGAGGAAAAAAGGAAAATATTTTATTTCAGGAAAGCAATTAGTCTTCAAAATTTATGTACCATATGCACCATGTGATGGGTTTTCGTAGGTGACCACGTTCGTTATAAGCCTGCCAAAGTATGTTATTTATAATATTTTAGTTGCTTACCATTGAGCACCAAAAGCCAATTACTCAATATTCTCCACACACGTCATTCAAATCATAAACAGTATGATTTCTAAATCCATAAGCCTTTGGATCACACA
This sequence comes from Clarias macrocephalus, assembly GCA_011419295.1. Taxonomy (NCBI): domain Eukaryota; kingdom Metazoa; phylum Chordata; class Actinopteri; order Siluriformes; family Clariidae; genus Clarias; species Clarias macrocephalus. The sequence continues at coordinate 32,275 of JAAGKR010001646.1, forward strand.
AGCTTTTTGTTGGTAGAGAAATTCCCGTTTAGCACATTGCTTCATTTTAAGTTATTATTGGACGCTTTTAAAGGAAAAGTCTGCCTTTGAAAATGTCCCTAACTGCTGAGGTTGTGTCTCTAACTGCCGGGGGTGTGATTGATGCTAATCTTTTATAAATGTGGAATTGTGTACAGCGGATATGATGTGGCAAAAGTTTGACATCCTTCCAGTAATAAGACTTCTAGGAGCTCCATTCAAATAAGTCATTTTAGTCATTAGTCATAAGCCATATTATAGTCTCACAGAATTACGTTTGATTGATAATTGCGCCCTTGTAATGTTTTAATTCTGATACTAGAAATAAATTACGTTATGATTATCACTTATCACTCTTGTCATCCATACATATATACTAATTAAGTTCTATCCTTCTAAGGGAAAAGACAGAGGGAGAGAACTTTCCAAGTCATAATGTTTTTCCCTGCTCTTCAGATGAGTGTCACAGAGACACATGTACTCAACCTTAGACCATCCAAAAAACAATAACGTTCTGCTCTATCAATAGTGTTACCCTCTTGATATTAGTGTTAGCCATCAACTGACAAATGAGTAAGCTGATAGCACAAAAATCTGGAACATTTATCCATTTGGAAGCAACCATGGTGCTCCTCTTTCAGCATTCAGTATTCCTTTTTATGGTGAAGTATGTGCGGGAGCGGGGGATCTGCCAGGCCACGATGACTGAGGTCCTATGGGAAAGGAGACGGGCTTGGTCTCAGCCAATAGGGAGGACGAGTGAGGGGGAGCAAAGTTATTGTCCCATCTTCTGAGACAGTTCACTCAAATTTCGCAGACAAAAGGGGACAGTGACGTCTGATTTTTACTCGCTGAATTATTTGAAAGTCGCCTGATGATATGAACTCTAGATGATATGAACTCTAATGTACATGTCCTAACTTTATTGTGATCTTGTAGGAAACAGATGACTACAGATACTTTGACCCCAAAATGCTGCGTGGCAGTGAAAGGTAGGGTTCAGTTTACTGGGAGTTTTTTCTGAACTGATATGGTAATAAAATATATTTATGAACTTTATTAGAATATGGTAAAGCCATTAAATTATGGGAACAATCCATCTTTATTACCCACATACAATATACAAGTAAGATCAAGTCCTAAAAGAACTAATTGTTGGTGCTTAACTTCATTAGAAAAATTTTAAATCAACACTAAATCGTTTTTTTATTTTGTTTAATTTATTGTCTGTTTAAATTAAAATGTTGTCATTCTATATTTTTCACATCTGCTTGTTATTTAATCCTTTTAGTTCCATTCCAAGGAACAAGAACCCATTTCAAGAGGTAGGTTTTGTTGGTGTTTCAAAAAATATCTAAGAATCACCATAATTTACTATTACTATTATATATAATATATTACTATTATAATGCGACCTTTTAAAAATGTATGTATGACTATTTTCAGAGAACACTTACGTATGTAGAGTGGACATTTTATCAAAAATAATATTTATCAGAATGTTGTAAACACTCACATGCACTTTAATGGGAACACCTGTAGTGTAGGTGAAACACTGGCCAATTTAATGGTAACGTACAGTAAGCCAATCATGTTGCAGCAACACAATACATTAAAGAATCCATGCAGATTCAGTTGAAGAACTTTATTTAATGTTCCCTTCAAACATCATAATAAGGGAAAAATGTGATCTCTATGACTTAGACTGTCTCATGGTGTGTGGTGCCACATGGGCTGATTTGAGTATTTCAGGACCCCCGATATTTCACACAACATTCTTTTGAGTTTACACAAAATGATACAAAAAAACATTGTGTGAGCACCGTTTGTGCAGCCAGCCATATTGGTTAACGCTGCAACAATGGACCACAACTCTAGACAGAATAAGGAGGAACAGGAATCTGATTCTATCATGGGAACAGTCTTACCCAGATTAGATATTTGAAGGTTAGAAACAAATGGTTTAGCTTTAGAAATCGATTTAGTATAGGAATAGCCTTCAGCAGTCCATTTCCAATTAATCCGTGCTCGTAGTAGTCTTAGATTCTAGATATTTGCTGACAGATCAGAATCTGATCTGGTCTTCTGCTGTTGTAGTCCATCCGCCGCATGGTCTGATGTCTGGTCTGAGATGCTTTTCTGCTCAAAATACCTTTTGACTTAATATATTCTTCTTATCTATCTCACACCAGTCCTGTCATTCTTCTCTGATCTCATCAACAAGGCGTTTCAGCCTGTGTTTTTCCCAGGAGATCAGCAGTTTATCTAATATTTAAACTTTTCTTTTATTTACAGGCCATTGTTTTTGTTGTTGGTGGCGGCAACTACATAGAATATCAAAATCTTGTTGACTACACAAGGGTATGTTCTTTTCATTTAACTGGATTTCTAGGGAAAAAACATAACTCATGTTGTGGTGATGATGGGAAAGTGATGAGTTCCTCTTTGCAGGCAAAACAGGGGAAAAAGGTGATGTATGGCTGCAGTGAGCTGTTCAGTGCAGCACAGTTCCTGAAACAGGTATTATTCCATTCTGCATGTACAAGATCCCTGCACATAGCCAACAGAATATTAGTTATGAACATCAAATGTGCATAAGACATCATTAAAAGTTATTTTAACTTGCTGCTTAATATCAGAGTGGAGTTGTAGAAAAAAGTAGCAAGATTTTTTTTTTGCATTCGTTGTTTTTAATCTTGAAAACAATTGTCAGTTCAGTTTACTGCAGTACAATTTATTTAATTGTCCCTTATAGTCAAGTGCACTTTATGGTTTTCTGTTTTCCAAAAAAAATGTAATTTCTTTAGTAAATATTTTTCATCTGTTTGCACTTATTTGATTCTGTGGAAAACATGCCATTTTCAGCACAAGTAAATTCAGTCCAATATTGAACAGGTTTTTTCTGAAAGTTTTTTTTTTTTTTTTTTTTTAACATTTCTTTTTTTTTTTTTTTGAAAGAAAACACCTGTTGTAGTGTTTCCCCTGAGGTACACGGTACAACAGTGGTGCTTTGTTGAAACATTTGCTTAGAGACAGTTATGTTTTGTCTCTGTTGCCCTTTATGGAGCCCTTTTGGCTCGAGACTGATTAATGCCATGGTGCAGTAAGGCATGGAACAGGAGGCTTCTTATACCTGGTGCTATCATATCCGCTTAGATATGATATGCACCTCTGCAGTTCATTTAGAACAATATACACCCCAGTCCACACATCTATATTTCACATATATTTATCTTTCTATATTTACTTACTTATACACCATGTATACATTTTCTCCACAGCTCTCTCAATTGGGGCAGAAGTAGGTCTACCCTTGGGAATCCTGTTTGTTCTGCCTTCAAATCTGCTGTCAGCTTCTCTCCATTTATACACCAATGTCCTTCTAACAACTCTGCATATGTTCCATATACTTTATAATGTTTAGCATATGGTTATTTAATAAAATAAATAATACATCTGTCAATAAAGTTTGAATCGATCACATAATAGCCTACCTGACAGCGCATTTCATGTGAGTTTCATGTGCCTTGAATCTGGTAAATATACAACAGATGAAGCCGATTTAAACTTTATTGCACATATACAGCTTGCTAGCTTAATTCCTGTTAGTGACTTGACTGCTAAGTGGTTAACAGCCTAGAGAATGAGAAATCAATGAGCAGCGATAAATGCTTTAAGTGATTTGAGGCAGTGACTAGAAGCATCCCAGACACAGTTCTTAATAGGGTTAGCAAATTAAATGCATAAACACAGTCGAACTCTGTATGTTCTCATTCTGATATTTTTTAACTTGTCAATTAAAATTCATGTGTCTGGTGTGGTGACTCACAAGTTGGTTCTGTGGAGACTCAAACCTGAGATTTGTTCAGTTTTGGCTGTTTCAATTTATGCTCTTAGAATAATTCATTTTATTTAAAATGTATTCAAGTGATTTATAAAATATTGTAGGTCCAGAGTACGAGTAGGTGGAGAGGAGAGAATAATTGAAGGTTATTTGGTATTAATGCAGACAACCAATGATTCTTACTGACACATTGATTAGGAGATTAAGTCTAGACGTCTTGAATTGGGGCTGGTATTGTAATATTAATTTGGACCAAACAAAGTCTTTCAAACTGTACAATTTCTTAACCTTTAACATCCATTATTGTATATATCTTATATTGTACTTGTTTTTGGGTACTCGGATGGAATCCTTCAAGTTTGTAATGTTCAAAAATAAAAGATATGTGATACAGACTCTGTGGACTTGTAAGGTAGCAATAAATCAACTAATGCATAGGATAAAGATAACTGAGCATTTTCTATACGCAAGATGTCCGTTCGTAACAGTAGATTATAATACAAATTGTTTTACACCGTATGCTTGTAGACAGGTTTTGTGTAAGATGTTCACCAGTTAATCCTGAGGCTCACTCACTCTCTATACCGGTTATCCTGTTTGGGGTCACAGGAAGCCTCGGGACTTGAGGCACTAGATAGAAGACACCTTAGACAGGTGCAAAAATATCGCAGGTCACTTAAGCACACACACTCACAAACTACAGGCAATTTAGAAGTGCCATTTAGCCTAATCTGCATGTCTTTGGACTACCCAAGGGCAGGAGGGAACATGAAAAATCCATGCCCACAGACCTGAGGCAGGAATTAAAAGTGTGAGGAAAAAAGTACTAACCACTACATCACCATGGTCCCTTCCCGGTGGTCAGGCCTCCTCAAACATTTGCCGGGAAAGTGTAACAAGGGGTGCAACAGAAAAGTATTATTTTATACGCTGAAGACAACTGAGTTTGAGCTCAAAACATGAATATAAGATTTTATATACAGTATACAGGGCTCAAAACAACAGTAGACATACCGACCTGTTAATTGTTTAGTCAATCTAACATCTGGGCAACAAGAAGCACCTATGAGCCAAATTGCCAAAATCTTATTTGATTGCTTAAAAAGTGTGTTTAAACTAAAGATTCCATGTTTGAAATTATGCAAATATCAGGAAAAGCAAAAGAATAGAAAAGAATATTCACTCATCGTCTATACTGTATTCAGGGACGCAGGGGTCCTGGAGCCACAGGGTGCCAATCCACAGCAGTGCGCACACACGCATTCACACACTACAGGCAATTTGGGAACGCAAATTGCCCTAATGTGCATGTCTTATGCCTGTGGGAGGAAACTGAAAATTCAATTTTCATAAAAAAATTATATTAATTAAAATACTTTTTTTTTTGCTACATTGGATAAACCTAGAGATTGGATAAAGACTAGAGAGCACAAACAACCATCACAAGGTAGGGGTGAAGTTGACTGTTTGAAGAAGACTTTGAGACCTGAGGCCAGGCCACAAGATGCGCTCATCAACAGTAAGAATCAGAAAGCCAAGTTGGAATGTGTGTAGAAAAGAAGTACAGCGATGACCAGCAATGATTTTGGAGCCAAAATGTTAGTTTTAGCCAAAGTGTTGACAAAAGGACCTACTCTTTATCCAAAATGAGTTCATTGGTTCATCGATCAAGCTTGGTAGGAAGGTGTGTGTGTGTGTGTGTGTGTGTGTGTGTGTGTGTTTGGGGGTGGGGGGGTTGGGAGTGTAGTGGCTTGGGTTTGCACAGCAGCATCTGGCCTATTAATCATTATTGATGTATTATTATTGAAGTCGTGGTGGTAACAGCAGAATGAATTCAGAAATCTACAGACACAGTGTCTGCCTCTTTTCAGAGAAATGCCTTCAGTGTAATTTAGAGGAATTTCCTCATGCACTAAGACTCAGTGACAGCACAGCAAATGACTTAATCACAGAGAAAAAGTGGAAGGTTTTAGACTGAGGAAGACAAATTCAAATGTTTACCCAACTGAGTATGCAATTTCACCTCCTGAAGATGAGACTGGATGATGCAGTGTATTGCATGTGGTATTTACTTTATATACTTTAGGACTATCTGTTTCAATACTTGCTGACCTAAAATAGTTTGTCTGCCACAAAATGTGCCCAAAGATTTATGATAAAGTGTGTGCACCAAAAATGTATTATATTATACAGTGAGTAAGGTTCCACTACTATTAGATTTTTTGCATGCATGCATGTATTTTTTTCATAAAATTATGGGTGTCTACAGACTCTTGCACATCTGTATACATGTAAACATCTGGGCATCAAAGCTAAAATTCATAATATATGAAAATTTTATATATTTAAAAAAAGAAACAAATTGGCCTTGTGGCTCCAGTCATTTGTGAGACTTTGATAGATTGATGGATGAATGGATTTTTTTTTTCTCGTAAGTTTATATACTGTAAGACGCATTTTTAGAAAATGTAAGTGCTCATACAAAGCCTATTTCTTTTATTTTGTACTAGTGCCAGTGTTTAGATACAGCTATTTATGTATAGACTGAGTGCACATAAGAAGCGTTGCATGTTCTAATACTTTGTTCAATACCTTTAGTGGCTAGTTCGTGGGTGAAAATGATTCCTCATGCTCCCAGGCCAACTCTTTTACAGCTTAAAATATACCCTGTGCCATGAGGGAAGAAGAGACACATTGATGGGATACCTTGGTCATTCAGTACGTTCAGGTATCAGCTGACTTCATTTTATTGTCACATTTTTGAGACCTGACCAACTGAAGCAACAACAGATCATAACATTGCCTCCTTTGCTCTAGAGTAGAATCAATCAAACAACATGTCCTTTTTTCATTGCTCCAAAGTCTAATCCTTATGCTACCCCCCCCCCCCCCCCGATTAACCTCTTATCAGGTTCTTCTTACAGTTGTGTAGTCCTCATCGTGTAAGTTTTCATTGCATTGTGTGTGTGACAATGTTCTTATTAAACATAGCTCTGATTTTTACTGCCATTATTTTAATACAAATTCAATGTCTGTTCTGTTCAGTCATTCATTTTTTTTCTAACCACCTTTCTTTCAGACTTGACAGTTTAGCACTATCATTCCAGCTTTTAATAATGTGTTGCCAATCCTTAAGCCAATTTCATTTATTTGATCAGTCTTGGTTTTTTGCTTTATGCAGGCCCTTTTGAAATGGCACCCTTTTTTGCCAGTGTAATAAAATAATAACAAAAACTGAAACTTTGCAAATAACCTTCGTCAAACCCCTTGACCTCTTGAGCATCAGTGACAGCTTGAATCCTCTTGTCATAGCATGAGCACTTTTATTTTCTCAGGTAGTGAAGTTGGCTACTCTTGTTGGCAAAACGTCTCCAAGTCCTGTAAATTCTTTGGCCTCCTTGCATGCACTGCTCATCTGAGTGCTCTCCAAGGTGTCTCAATTAGGTTTAATGTCTTGGAGATGTTGAGGATTACAAGCGTCACTCCAAAAGCCTCCAAAATTTTCTTTCTCTTCATTGACTGAATTGTTATCTTGGCCCTGAGCTTTGGATTTGGATTATTGTCCAGGAATACAAAATAATGTACACGAAGTCTGTACACAAAGTCTGCATTTTTCTTATTATGTGATGCCTTGATTTTGCTGTCACTTTGGACCAAAATTTCACGGGCTGCTCTAGCTCTCGCACGCCAAAATGACAAGAGATCCACCTTCACGAGGTATGGTAGAGATGGTGTGTTTGTCTTCATAGGCCTTTTGACTTCATTCCAAGCAAAACATTTATGGCTGTGACCATAAAGCTCAATTTTTTTCACATCATTCCAAATTACTTTATTCCAGAATTCTGAGGTTTGAGGTTTCTCTAGATGCTGTTTGGCATATTGCAAGCAGGCTATGGTGGCGGCATAAAAATGGCATTTTTTCTGGCAACTGTACCATGCAGCCAATTTTAATTCAAGCATCACCTATTATAGAGTCATAAACAGCGTCTGTGCCTTTTTTTCTTCAATGAGCCAGTACCCAAAATGGCTTTTAGACTAACGGTATTCTTAGGTGCTCATAGTCACATGACTAAGAAATGGCACTTTTTAAGTCACTCTGGATAAGGACTGAATTGGTCATTATGGAACAACTAGATAGTAGTGGTGCACAAATGCATTATTTTTTCTGGGCAAAACCTCCTGAAAATTGGCTGTTCATCTCTCCTGGGTTTGTGAGTGTGAGAGTGTGTGTGAGTGTGAGGGGTGTAGTTTAGCCCAGTTGTCTGTGGCTGCATGTTTGACTCAGATGCTGAGAATGGAATCCGACACTGAAGTGCTAAATGAATGTTAAAATCCGTTTTTTGTCAGGTCCCAAATAATATTTCATAGCACCTAAACGTTTTGATCAATCTTCACCATAAATAGTTTAAACAATGCAGGAGACCCGGCTCTCCGATCTGATTTAAGATTTGTAGGAGTTTTGCGCATGTCTTAGGGATAGAGAGACAGAGGGGTTCTTTTGTTGTTGTTTATTGTTTATTTTAATTGAATCAGTGTTTGTCAACTGTAGAAACCCCATTATAGCTTGTGTAGTGATTGCTGCATTGATTTCACTGGCATTTATGAAGGTGTTAATTATTTTTGATCAACAGGATTTTGAATAAAAGTAATACAGAAAAAAAGTGTCTTACTTTTATTCAAAATCCTATTGATCAAAAATTTCACTCTGAAAGAGTTCTTCAATGTGATGTTTTTCAATCAGAGCAGAAATGAAGGAGACCCAGCTAAATATGGAGCCTCGACCCGAACTGGAAAAATGGGAATTTGGGGAAAATCACTTTTTCAGGTTCCTTAGTCATGTGTGTGGAGGAGGGATTGTGATGCTTTGCTATGAAAGAGTGGTTCAGGGAACACGGCGAGTCATTTACACGTGATGAATTGGCCACCGCGTAGTCATGACCTTAAGCCATTAAAGTTTTTGGTACATGCTGGAGAAGAATTTATGGAGTGGTTAATCTCTTCCACTATAAATTACAGGTCTTGTCGAAACATTGATGAAATCTTGACAGAAATAAATGTTATGTTGCAAAAGGTTGTTTAAACAATGTTATGACAAATTTGTGATGTAATGAAAACACAATAAACAATCCAACAAAATATTAGCACGTGTGACTTTTTCTGTCTCTCTTTTTTTTTTTCACCAGGCAGTGTAAGTTTGACAACATCATACTATAGTAATCACTGATATTAGACAATTCAAACATTTGCCCAATCATTAATTAACCAGTACAAAAAATATGAAACAATAGTAAGTATAAATTGCCAAACTGTAGCCAGATTAAATGTTATATTTATGCTAAATGACATTACCTCTCCTTAAGCACCATTAAATAACGATATTTGTACACATGTCATAATTTTGAAGTATTTTGCAAGTGTTTCTTTGATTTGAAAGGTGATGTTACAGTGTGAGATGGTGGAGAGCAACTGTATCTAATGAATGTGTTCAAGCAGATACCGTAGGCATGAAACATTAAACCCATTTTCGTTTTTTTTTTTTTGTTTTGTTTTGTTTTTTTATAATATTGTTGGCTGCTCCTCAGGAGACTTGCGATGACATGTGTTAGAGCAATTACTGCATGTCTATAATTTTTGGCTGTATAAGGTATTGTGCGAGATGAGCAGAGGGATGGATTCTTGCCCCTGTTATTCGGCCTCATCAGTATTATCAAATTATACCGAACTCAGCATGGTATCTCCAGCCCAGAGTTCCATCATTTAGACCAACTGCTTAACTTGCACTAAAGCTCTAGCCCTGCGGTTTTAGTTTGCCTCACCCTTTACACGGGTCCACCACATGTGTCTGCCGTCTTTCCCATCACTCCTTGCCCTGCTTTTACTAGAAGTTATCCATTCCTGCCTGATCTTCATATTCATACCTACTTTTTTTAAGATCGTATACATGACAAATTGTCCTTTTTTCCTTTATTATTAACAGTTTGGCATTAATTAATCTCAACTTGAAAATCATTGCATGTGCTAAGTCTATGATAAATTGGTGAATATGTTTTTGAATCTTATGTTAGAAGATAAGATCTTATTTGGCTGTACAAATGTTAGATAAATCAGCATGTGCTACAAAGAAAAATGCTGACACAAGGGTATGGTTTTTCAACTCATCGCATCAGAAAGCACTAGCAGAAATCAACTTGGCTTAATCATACTCATTGTCTCCTTGTTCTAGACAGAAGCACCTCTCTTGTTCTGGGCCAGTTACCTGGTATGGACTATTCTTAAACGGCCAGCAACTTTTTTGCTTATTTTAGCACAATGAAAAATAAATGCTGATTTATAATATTCTTCATAGATACAGATATATAGATATAGATAGAAGTTTTAGTCAGACACATGTAGTCCTACAGACAGGATAACGTTTCCATATGCAGTGCACCGATATGGTCATGTGAAACTTATCAAAACCAGGTGTTTTGTCTTTGTGTTTTTGGCACAAAGAAGAAAAGAGCGATCATGCATGTGTCCCACAAACACAGTTTGTGGGACACAAGAAGCGCAAATGGATGCTGCTAACACAGGTCAAATTATCAGGTTGATCTGGATTCTCCAATAAATGCATTTTCTCATGGACACACGTGTGCCCTCATCACATTTGCGGTAGCCGTCCTCTTGGGCTAGTCCCCATACAGTTCTCTTCTTGTGGTCTGCCTGGGGCTACCAAGTACACCCACTCAATGATATCCTGGCTAGCCTCTTTGCTAAGTCAGCACGTTTCCACAATCCTTTCATTTATATTGGCATGTGCTCCAAGTTCCGGAAGGATCTCTAGGCTCTGTTTTTGTTGCCTGAGGCCCAGTGCAGCTTAAAGCACTTCCTCACAAGTGCCACTGGTAGCACAACCTGGAGATGTGCAGCTTCATCCTTCCTACTGTATGGAGTCAGTACTGGAAATAGAGGCAAGCATGAGGGCAAGTGACTAAACGCATGATGTGAATAATGAGAAGAAATCAAAAAAGTGGAAGACTATGTTCTTCTTTTCCAACAGTCCACACAACTGCAAACACATCAACTCAAAAGAGTTTACAACAACAACAACAAAAAAAACAATGAGTGTTGTTGACCAGATGATATTCACATACATTGATCATATTTTTAGTGGTCAAGGAAACAGAATTTTACAAGGTTTTCACAGACATGGAGCAGTTGGTCTTATAATCTGAAAAAGAGCGGCTGGTTAAATAGTCTGCACTAGTCTAACTAGCATTAAAATTCTTGGAACTAAGGACCGTAAATGCAGGATGTTCCAGATGATAATGCCTTACTGAGGCATTGTTTGTTTGTTTTTTGAGGTCATCAGCAGTTGTATAAGCATTTCACTTCATCTCATACTGTGTATGACGATGTATGTGATATTGTATGTTGAATTTGTTAATAAATTATGGACTACACAGAGCCCTGACCCCAACCACACATTTGAGATAAATTGGAACATGGATCCCAGGCCTCTTTACCCAACATCAGTATCTAATTCCACTAATACTCCAAAATAGGAGTCTTCCCATAGGAGTGGACCCTTCTATAGCATTAAGGGGAGGAGATACAATGTCCAAGATGCACTTTTTTGGATGTGATGATTAGAGGTTCACATACTTTTGGCCGTATAGCATATGCATCAGTATCTGTGTATTTCTAATTTTGGTACTTTTTGTGCTTCTTTGCTAAAGAAGCATTGGGAACCACAAAAAGTTACTGAATAACTAAGTTAAGAGTTAAAAGTAACTAAGTTAAAAGAAGAAACTTGTACGTTTACAAACTTAGCTTCATTTTTTTTTTCAGGCACAATATATTAATTCAAGGTAAAGACAGAAACAGTTTTGGCATGTGATTATTTGTAGTAGTGTCACTGCCAAGACGTTATATCAAATTTATCATTGTCATTCAAAATCTTTTAACACATGGAACATTAGAAACCAGAGGCACCTTGTCTCAGTCATTAGCACTGTCACCTTGCACTTCCAGGGTCTGGGTTTAATTCCTGCCTGGGGTCTGTGTGCATGAAGTCATGCATGTTCCCCCTAATTGGAACCTCGTCTAGGGTGTACCCCGCCTCGTGCCCTAAGTCTCGCAACAATGTATACAGGATAAAGGGGTATATGCAATCACACATACACGCACGCAGCTATTCACACACTATGGCCAATTAGCCTAATCTGCATGTCTTTGGACTGTGGGAGGAAACCGGAGTACCCGGAGGAAACCCACCAAGCACAGGGAAAACATGCACACTACATGCACACAGACCCTAGGCAGGAAGTGAACCCAGACGCTGGAGGTGCATGGTGACAGTGCTAACCACACCTGCCACCTGCAACCCCATATATATTATTTTTTAAATCTGTTTATCTGCATCTAGCACACAACTCCATATTACCATAGAAACAGTAACTTTTTTTTCAGTATGTTAATATAAACCTGTGATTTGCTTTGTAGCTGGATCTGTTTAAACCATGCTGATAGAGATTTGGTAATTGAGATTTAGCAATGCCTTCTGACCACAGAGATTTGAGAATTTAGTAACACTATAATTATTTTATATTATTATTATTATTATTATTTTGAGAAAATCCTTGCAGACAAACCTGGGCTCCAGTGTATATTACATTATCCAGAGCTAATATTTGCTTGGGTGAAAATGGTTGCCTAAATGAGACATCCTTCAAGGTACTGGACAGCTCAGAGCATTTATATGAAATAAATTGGTACTTCATGAATTCCTTTGTAGAAAGCAGTGGCTCTCCCACAAAGCCTCACATTGTGTAGCACGTGACGGTGCAGCTTTTGCTTATGCAGAAAGTGATGTGTATCACCTTAAACCCACACACTCATCTGATCACAGGCTTCGTCCTCAAGAGCATTTCTTTAAATCTTCATTTGCTTCACTGAGCACTAAAAAACCTTACCTGGAACTACATTCTGCATGCAATCTAATCACAAGTTTCACTATTTTCTAGACTTTGGCTGTTACTTTAACTTTTGGATGATTATTGAATGTAAAATAATTCAATTTTATTTAAATAAATGTTTACACAAATTATTATTTTCAATAATTTCCAGTGACTTTTACTGATGATTTAAACTGTTAAAAACGTATAAATATTTCCTTAAGTATGCCCATTTCAGTAAGCACAGAAATCTGTAACAAAGAATCATTGAGGTTGAATATAATCACACTCTACCACACATTGTGAAGGGCTGAGCAACCTGCAGGCCAGTCTTTACATTAATGTTGTTGTTAAGGTCAATTTTAATTTCATGACTGTTTGTGCCATGAAATATTCATTCATTTAAAAACTGAGTCATTACAATAATCACTTGTTCTATTCAGGCCATGAAAAATGGATTGAGTATCGTTCATTGAGAGGTTTTCATCTGTCACTGTGAATAAGCACGTTGTCACACAACCATATTCCCATGCACACTTTCACTACACTTAATCCGTACATGCCAGTAAGTTCGGAGATGCCATGGTAAACAGCAGCCCATCATTTCTCCAGACTATTTAGATCATTTAACAACATTGCCTGCACTACACTTCAGTTATACACGGCCACTTAATAAGAGCTTATATAACCAGAATTATTGCTTTTAATCTTTACCTAAAATTCTACCAAACTGTACTCTGTTTATATAAAATCTGTAGATAAAAAAGAAAAAAATTGTTGACTAGACTTTTTAGTCTGAAAATAAACACTATGAGGTTTGACGTTTTTTTTTCTTTTTTTTTTTCTTTAGAAAATTAACCCTTTATTGTGTAAAAAAATGCAAATTGCAAGTTTTAACATTAAAACTTTCACCATTTCCCCAGAGACATACAAAAAAGTATATATATACTTCTAGATTTTGAATAAAAGGGTTAGAAAATGAATTTTAAACCCTATATGTTCACGTATCAATGAGAGAGACAGAGAGAGGGAGAAAGTGAGAGTGAGAGACATTACAGCATTATTTTATTTTAAGGATCAATCCATTTTGTTTTTTGCCTGTCAGCAAGGTTTTTTTGTTTTCTCTGCAAGGATAACAGTAAGAATAAGCTTTGATCCATCTGAACGCTGGTCTGGCTGCCTTCCATGTTCCCTGTTCAAAATCTCTTCCATGGTTCTTTATTTAGAGGAACATGATTAACACCACTGACCCTTTGTAAAAGACTGCTGCAGACTTGGGTATCATTATATAACATGTTTGTGAACTGTAGCATTCTTTTTAAGCTGTATCAGAATGGTTAAAACAGATAGACATCCAGGTCCTTTCCAGACATTACATAAACCCTGGAGAGCCCAAGAGTCCTTTTTTCCAAAGGTAATATTAATTAAGTGTAATAAAACAATTGTTGAAATACAAATATTGACAAAATCCAATATTTTTAAGGTAACTATGAGAACCTTTTTGTTACAAAACTCAGTTCAGAAGAAGTTTGCACTGATTATATGATCTTAACTCTGATCTCTCATTTGTGTCAAATTCCAAAAGTTAAAAAAGGCCCAGCCTGCGCTATATTGTTGAACTTTACACTGGATGGTCCGCCTCTTGTGACATCACTATGAAATCACTAAGGCTTTCGGAGACATTATTTAAGGGACTTAAGGGACGCTGAAATTTCAGACACTACAGGAATATCATCCACAAAGGATTTTTTTTCCCCTCATACTAAAGTTTCTGAGACTGGAAGCCCAAAGAAACACCTTCCTAAATACTACCTGTGAGCTGACTTTGGTTTCAACTTAAGGTTTGTCTATTTCATTTTTAACACTAAATATTTGTACATCCCAATTTGTGCTCATTCCTTCTCGTCTGTGGGATTAAGTGAAGCATGCACTTCTAAACAAGCCAGTAGTTATGGATGTGTCTGGGAATTAAGCTTTTCCTGTAACATCTAATCCTAGTGTCAGTTCAAATGCTACAGTCTAGTTATAAATTGTACTTGTGAAAAATTTATTTAAGACTTTCCACGTGTGATTCTACAAGGAATAACTGTGTTGTTAAATTAATTTGATCTGATTTACTGCAATGCAATATAAAGTGCTTCTTTTTTCTTATAGCAGTCTGACTGATATAATGTGACAAATCTCTTCTTGTGTCTTTGCAGATGTCTTCAGTAACTATGTCAGCATTGCTTTATATTCTAGGTAAGCTTGGTATTAATTATAATTATGTTTATTAATATGATTTGTATGACTTTATTAAACGAATTTCAAGAATCTAACTTAGTTTTGCTATGCATGCATGTATTATTATTTTTATTATTATTTCAAACATTTCATTTTCCCCCATTTATTTATTTGTCTTACCTTTTTTCCCCTACTTTTTGACGTAGGCTTTCTGTGTTTGACGCCCAACAGCTTTGGAGCTGATTTAGGTGGTTTGTTTTTACTACTCCTTCTATATCCATGTGCATATGCTTTTCATTTTCAGTTTGAAATGAATAATGTGCATAATAATAATTAGGCTACTAGAACGATGTGATTTAAATATGACACATATTAGGTATTTTTTTTAATTGTGCAGTCACTTTGATTTGAATGTAAACTGTATTTTTTTTTTTTGTGGCGCCCCAGTTGCAGTGCCCATAGGATGCAACACGCGCGCGGCGGACCTGTCGGACAGCCCGAACTCGCGCGCGCTGCTGCTGTGTCCCGCAAACTGCACGCAGTTGAAGCCCTCAGTGTACGGCTCCGGGATCTACGCCTCCATCTCCAGCATCTGTGGCGCCGCGCTGCACAGGTACTCACACGTGCAATAAATAAACATAACACAAACCCTGCAAAATGTACTATTATTATTATTATTATTATTATTATTATTATTATTATTATTATTATTATTGTATTATCTTACATTTATTATTATTAATAAATTATTATTGTTACATTTGAAACAGGCCAGGAAATACCTCACGTGCACACCTCTACCTCACATCACATGCACATCTTATCAATGCCTTATAAATGCATATAAAAATGCATATAAAACTCCACTGTATGTATATATGGGTTTAAAGTTATGACTTAACACATAGGGACACTTATTTGCACCTCAACAAATACAGACATTTGCATTTCTGGACATGTGCATTTACACATTCACAAGCTGTTGGAACTCTCCGAGTTAAATGAAAATCTAAAGCAACTCACGTATCCAAAGTTCAAGTTTTCACTCAGTCACGCATCTACACCGCTTTATCCTGTAAATAGGTTTGTGGGTGCCTGGCGCCTTTCCCAGGACTGATTTAGGGCACGAGACGGGTACACCCTGGATGGGCTGCCAATCCATCACAGGACACATATGCATACACATACACACGCACACACATACTCATTTACACACTACAGGTAATTTGGGAACGCCAATTAGCCTAATCCTAATAATGTCTTTGGACTGAGAGAGAAAACCGGAGTACCAGGAGGAAACTCATCAAAGCACAGGGTGAATATGCAAACTCCATGCACACAGACCCCAAGTTGAGAATCAAACCCGGACCCAGGAGGTGCAACTGCTAACCACTAAACCAACATGTCACCAACATGTTTAAGTTTTGAACATGTTTAAATCAATGACATATAAAATAAATGCAATGCCTATGTATCACCAAGATTGTGCATGTCCATTATTCAGGTCAGTGTAACAACAGAAGCATTGTTCATGTTCTGGTTCTGATGACTATCTGATGACTATCCTGTTAATTTTACACTATAAAAACCTAGTTGTGCATTTTTATACACCCAGTTAACAGCTGTTATTTGTAAATGCACTGTTCCTAACCACACTTTAAATGTTTTAGTGGGATCATAAGTATGTCAGGAGGAGCTGTTGAAATTCAGAAAGTGGTGGGCAGGAGTCTCTATCTCGGGTCTTTCGCACATGGCATCCAGACCAGTCCTCTGACCAGCTGGAGTGCATCATTCACTGTAGCAAGTAAGTTACTCCCTGTTTGAATGCACCAGGTAGTACAGCTGTACCTTCATGCTTCAGTTATGCTTGTCATCCATATATTAAAAAACTGATTTAAGTCATATTTAATTCATTAAGTTCTATTCCCTATTGGACCACAGTTTGAGCAGAGAGCTTTAAAAAGTAATTAGATTCTCCATATGACAATAGTCATTCTATTTATTGTATAGTCCACTATTTTAGGAGAATGTTTAAAAAGATTGTTGTGATTTTCCTATGTGCACATGAACTCTCACAAGAATTCCCGCTGCCATTTATACGGAGCAGCCATAAGGGCCACATATCATAAAAAGTTCAAATATTCTCTAATGCTCAAGGAGACAACTTCAGATTATTGTACTGCCTGTATGTCACAGTTAAATTACTGGAAAATATCGGAAACTATCATTGCCTTTTATTTAATAGGTATGCTCAGAATTCTTTCTTTCTTTCTTTCTTTTTTTCTAAGGAGCAATCAGCTTCCCTATGGAAGTGTCCAGTCACACCGTCACTGCTGATATTCCAGCAACTGGAACAGGTACGTGCTCTAATTTGCAACTGCCATAAAAATTTTACTTATATTCAATCAGTGTCCACTTTAATAAAGACACAATTGGTTATGGTCCTTTATGCATTTATTTATCTAATATGCTAATTATCAGGTAATGATCAGGTAATGTTTAAACATGCAAAAGAAGTAGAAAAAAAATGCTTTTTTTGGTACCAGTTGGAATGTTTTAAAAAGTAATGATCACATGGCATTTTCACATGACAGACAGTGTGTATGTGTTTTACATGGAATAATACATGTGAGCTACTTAATCTATTACTTAATGTGCACACAATGTCTTTGTTTTTGCAGCAAAGAAACCTGTCAAGAAAACCCCGAAGAAACCTCCACCAACAGAAAACAGAGGTACCACTGATTATGACTAGACAAAGATCAAGTCAAATTATCTAATTGTAAAGGGACGATTAGTCTTTTTTTTACAGACTGAATTGTCTTGAGGTAATGTTTGCCTTGTTTCAGATTGTTTCGTGGATATAGCTGTGATCCTGGACAGCAGCTATCATATAGGACATCGTCGCTTCAACCTGCAGAAGAACTTTATTGGTAGACTAGCAGCAATGCTAAAGGTGGGGCCAGATGGACCACATGTGGGAGTGGTGCAAGCCGGGTGTGTATCAGGTCTTTCTGTTTCATTCAGAGCGAATATCATCCATCTGTATCAAAAGAATAATTAGCAAAATGTTGACTTTTATGTTTTCAGTGAGACACCTCAGATTGAATTCTACCTGGGAAACTATAGCATGCCGAAGGATGTGATTTTTGCCCTTAAAGAGGTAGCTTTTAGTGGGGGCAACACCAATACAGGTGCAGTTTCTACACTAAACACAACATGATGCATGATAGTCATGTGACCAACTATTTTGTCTGAACCTTATGGTTTGTTTGTTTGTTTGTTTTTTTCTCACATTTTTTACTTCTGTGCACAGGCAAGGCCATACTCCATACTGTGCGAAACTTCTTCAATCCTGATTTTGGAGCACGGAGAGGTCATCCCCGGATTATTGTGGCGTTTGTTGATGGATGGCCCTCTGACACCCTGGAGGAGGCAGCGGTAATGGCTAGAGAATCTGGCATGAACTTGTTTATAGTGAATGTGGCCAAACCTATCCCTGAGGAGATGGGATTGGTGAGGGATCAAGACTTCATGAAGAAGGTAGGTTTCTCAAAGACAAATAATCCAGATTAAATTGTTTAAAATTTATGAGAGCCTTTTTGAAAAAAAAAGGGGGGGATGGTTAATAAACCTGTGTCTTACAGGCAGGCTGCAAAGACAATGGTTTCTTCACAATGAACATACCGAGTTGGTTCAGCACAACTAAGTTTGTGAAGCCTCTGGCTCAGAAGCTCTGCTCTGTTGACCAGCTGCTCTGCAGCAAGACATGCTATAACTCAGTCAATCTGGGCTTCCTCATTGATGGATCCAGCAGTGTGGGAGATGCAAACTTCAAACTAGTTCTAAGCCTCCTAAGCTCCATTGCTCGCAACTTTGACATTTCTGACATTGGCTCGCGCATTGGAGCTGTGCAGTTTACATATGACCAGAAATTGGAGTTTGGTTTTAGTGATTATACCAAAAAGGATGATGCCTTGAGAGCCCTCCAGAACATCCAGTACCTAAGCGGAGGTACAGCCACTGGAGATGCCATTACTTTTGCTATGGAGAATCTCTTCCTGCCCCGTACCATGGGAACAGGCAAGAACTTCCTCATCATTGTTACTGATGGCCAGTCCTATGATGATGTTAGGGGTCCAGCCATAGCTGCTCAAAGGCAAGGTGAGTAATTAGTCCTGACATCAGGTTGTCTCAGCCTAAAGTGAGATTAAACCCATTATCACCTGAGATAAAGTTTTCCAGTATAATCATAATGACTACTGAAGGCAAATGATGTAGGATTATTTATCCTTACGTCTAAACATTCTCCTGTTACAGGAATCACGGTGTTCACTGTGGGTGTAGCTTGGGCTCCAATGGAGGACCTGAGAGCCATGGCATCAGAGCCCAAAGACACACACACCTTCTTTACCCGCGAGTTCAGCGGCCTCGAGCAGTTTGAGCAGCCCATCGTACGGGCAATCTGCAGGGACTTCACAGAGTTCAATTAGAAAGTTATGGATTTGGGAGGGTAGGAAGTGTGTGGGCAGGGGGACAATAAAGCGAAAGCTAGTTGAAAAAATGTTGTGGGTTAGCTTGTCTGGTCATTTGTTCATGTATTCGAGCAAAACTAGTTGTACGTTTTCTTTTCTAGGTATATTCTCTTGGTGTAAATTTAGCCCCTTTATTGTAGTGTTTGTCATCAGAAGAGTATGCATGGTTTTTGCTTTAATAGTGTGATTGGACCAAAAGACTCTATGACTTATTCTGACTGTGTAACTCTATATTAAGCTCATACTAACAATGGCAGATGTTACAAGAGATGCATCCTGGTGTTATGGCATTCTAGAAAAAAGGGCAAAAAGATTAAAAAGATTGTTGTGTCCCTCACTGGTTGCCCAAAAAAGATTTAATGTCCATGCTGATGACCAAATGACAAGGCTGCCCTCTTGTGCATGTCACTGGTACTACAGAAAACCTGAGAGAAATTCCACAGGTTAAAGACTAACCAAACTATAATATTGTCTGGGTTATATCACACCATGCACTTACACAAGCACTGTACTTCACATATCTTGTGACTTAGTTACATCTTCTCATAATATATTATGGTCACATTTTGTATTCATATTCTCACGTGTTCACAAATGAGATTTCATTTGAATTATACATACTAACATTGATCACACACAATTACTTCAGTTCCCTAAATTATCCTAGATGCTCAGTTATGCTCTTCCCATGTCTTTCTTATATACACATAAATATGCATGCTTAAGTGCCTTGCAAACTGAGAAGCAACAGCAGTGTGATTGTACATTTCTGTTTAATTTATTATTTTCTTCTCAATAAAAGACAAGGTATTTTTACATAGTAGCTAATGGCTCATTTGTCTTGAAGTGTGGAGTCATTTAAATCAATTTAAAGATTGATTTCTCCACAATACATGTGCTTGGTAAGTATTCGATCTTTGGTTTTAACCTAAAACATTATAAAAGAGAGACACTCAGTATCCTGCAGGTTTATAATCAATACAGAAAAGAGGCATGATGAAACAGGTTCAATATACAAGTACACCATTTAATAGTTATTATAGACATTTTATATACATGACTTCAACAGGAGAATTTTGCTATGTGGTACAGTCCTTAAAATCTGCTAATTGATCATTTGTAAATCAAAAAAAAAAAAAAAGAAAACCTTACAAAACTCATCAAAACGCATCAAACTGATCAGAATCTTTTTGGGAAGACTAGAAAAAATACTTTATTGTATTAATCATGCATTAGACAAACAAAGGTCTGTAGTTACACAATAAATTGTAGGTTTAAAAATAAAATGGCTTATAGGATAAATGGTAAGGACAGAATAACAACTCGGAAGAACCCAACGCCAGTTATCCAGATCCCTTAACTTATAAAAATGTAATAAAGATAAATTTAAATTTTTTATCTTTAAGCCTAGGATGAAACTGTTTTAAAAAGAGCAAAACATTTCTTTTTGGCTTGCTCTTCCAACTTTAAGAGCCAAATCTTACAATTATTAAATTTATTTATTTATTTTTTTTTATTTTTTTTACAAAAGAGGCTAAGACTAACCCAAAACAGTGAAATAAATAAGTTCAGTTGTCTTACGTGTGATAAATAAACTCAGTTACATTAAGATGTACAAAACCATCACATAGTGATAGGATGCTGCTGTGTACGTGTAGATATCTAAAGAGGTCTGAGGAAGTGTGCTTCTACTGTTGTTCAATGCTGCAGTGAAATAAAGTTAATAACACTGGAAGGGCAAGATGTGTCAAAGTCTTCCAGTGATATAAGGAGGATTGAGATAGAGGACATTAACGGGAAAGCAATCCCATTTTTATCTTAAAAATGTTATCTGATACCAGAGTCTTCAATTATATAAAAAGGATTATAAAAACTATAGTAATTTTTTTTTTTTTTTACACAAAATTGTCAAAGCTAATGTGAAGGTGAAACAATTGAGTTGAATCATGATCTTCTTTCCTAATTTATATATAACGCTACATTAAGGACAACCTCTACACCTGATGCAGTAAGAGGGATTAATTCCTCTGGCGCAGCATCTTCGCCCTCATCGTGGTCACCTTTTGATGAAATTTATACCAATCGATGGTCACTGAAACATACCTAAAATACGATGTCATGACCTCATTTTATACCCAATCAAAAAAAGACAAACACTGATGTAACTCCAGCTCTGACTTACAGTTAGGTAAACTTAACTGTTTTTTTTGTTGTTGTTGTTGAACTTCTAGTTTCAAGGAAAGAAAACCAGTATTACTAAGTGGGCACTTCTCCCAGACTTCACTAAACCAAAGTCCATTTCTCAGTCCTGGTATGTTTACGAAGCTGCTATGAGAAGGCTAATTCATCATTAGCAGCTACTGCTACTCTTGTCACAAAGGCAGTGAAGCAATCAGATCTTTCTGTCGTTGTCCGAGTGCGAGTGAGTTTCCTCTGAATTGGGATTTATACAAATACTTTGGCCAGGGCGTCTGCCCCAGCACTTCCTATGAACGCCTTAGAAGGGTGGAAGGCAACGTCATATATGGACTCATCCGATTTCTTCCGGTGAGAGGTGACTTCTTGTACACATGTTTTGCTGTCCAAGTTCCACAGCCGAATTGAACAGTCATGACCTGTGGAGAAGAATAAAGATGTTACTCTCCACATTGTCACACATATCAAAATGTCCTTCTTAACTGCAGAGGCAAATAGAAAAGTATCCTCCTCCTGTCATCCAGTGCACAGAAAACGGCGCATCTGAAATGCAAATTCCATCAACCAGGGATGACTGACATCATAGTCTCATGTAGAATAAGCAACATTACCTTCAACCATTAGGCTAAGAAAGAGATACTCAACTAAAATGTATAAAAGTCAGGTGTAAAATTCCTTGATTACAAAAAACTGGAGAATAAGACTTGAATAAGTGGCAATAAGTCTCTCTTAAATCCATGTTGGCAAATCGGACTAGAGAGTGCACATAAAATGAAAAACTGACAAATGTTTAAGAGAACAGTCTTTTTCTAAAATAACGCCTTTATGTAACTGCTGGTGAACCACATTCACCAGTCGACCCCTGGACGCGCCAAAATATACAGTACTGAAACTCACGCATCTTGAATGCGCATGTGCATTTAATGACAGGACCAAGATGTGCAGACGCACAAGTTTTAAAAAGATGGCAGAACAATTCTCTCCCGTACTCATCCCATTCCACTGATCTTATATCACCTCATGCCTACTTGTGGTGGAATGTTAAAGGAGAGTGTGTTCAACTGTGAAGATCCACCAAGAATGTGCCTGAATTACACAAGCAAATCATCTCCTTCTGCAGCGACCTTTGTACCGGGCATCTGGGTTGAGAATCCACGTGAACGATATGAACACTGCGCGCACACACACTTCGAACACTTACATTACACACACACCGTGGTAAATGAAGGAGATAATATTGTGTGTTAGTTTCTTAGAGGAAAAATAAGATGATGAAGTAATATGGTTCGTCTTTTCATTTCAGTACTGTATATTTTGACACAATAAAATGCATAAAACTAAACACATAAAAGACCTCAGAATGACTTACTTCCTGACATCAAGTAGATGCCATTAGGATCCACCGCCAGACTGGTGACAGCATCCAAGTGAGCCACCATTGCATGGATAACTTTACCTAAGGAGCAAAAGCCAATCTAGTAATAAGTCCCAAATATTCATTATTCTAATTATGAAAAACACAAAATGTATATCCAAATTAAAAATGCATTTCCAAACACCAAGTACAGTTTACTTAGTGACATGTTGAATGTTAAATATATTTTATAAAACATAAACCTTTTATATTTTAATGAGAAAAGATGGGCGAGATCCCAGCAGAACAATGATGAAACTCCAAACACCTACCTGATTTATTGTCAAAGAATTTGATGTGTCTGTCCTCATGAGCTGTGATTGTGACTGGCAGTGTGGGGTGACTCACAACTTTATTAATGTGGTTCCCAAAAGGCAGTGCTAAGGCAAAATAAAACCAACACATACACTTTAGCTCCATTATTTATGATGTGCTGATTAGATAAGTACATGAATGGTGTTGCTCATAAGTGGACAGTGTGTGTGTGCATGGTGGCCCACAAGTCTGGATCTTTAAGCATTTTTTGCTTATGTGTAATTTCATATTTTTAATTTCAGACGCATGGTGGCTAACAACAGATGACTGAATAGAGCTTGTTCTTATTTACGCAAGACATTTTTCTTTGCTGATGAATTTTACTACATTTTAGGGCTGGAACGATTCCTCGAGTAAATCGAGTAATTCGATTACAAAAAATGATCGAGGCAAAATCTTATGCCTCAAAGCTTCGTTTAATTAATTTTAAAAGCTTGTGTTATGTTTGTTTTTTTTGCAAGGCGCCAGTAAACACCAACGAAGAAGAAGCGCTTACATCACCCACAAAGCGGAAGGAGACGCAAACAGTTAGCTGTGTATTGACTTGAGGGAGCGCTCTGTTGCGGGCTGCAAAATGGAAGGGAGCAATAAAAATATCAGCGAGACCAAGAGAAGAAAAAAACAGCAAGAGAAAACGATAGAAATTGTCAGTAAAGGCTTGTGTTATGTCTGAGATGTAGATTTTGAAAGGCTTTAAAATAAGAATGTATGGTGCTGTAATGCACTTAATTAATCTCAGTCATCTTTAATACCTCTATCTCACCTACGCGGTTTAAATATGTTTAATTTTAAGGCGGACCTTGCAGAACTTTGCGGAAACGTCGGCGCGCAGTTGCGGCGGCTCACAGTGCCCAACACCGCATCTCACTGCGAGTCAAACCGCATAGGTGAGACAGGGGTATAAGCTATTCCTTGTATTGTGAATAATGACGTATATATGACGTATAATGATGCTTATTTTTGATCAAATGCTGTATGCATTTAAAAAATAAAAGTAGATTTTTCTAAAAAGAAAACCAATTAATATTTGTTTCTCTTATATATTTTACATTGCTGTTTAATTAGGCAAAAGTGCATTTTATCAGATCACTCGATTAATCGATTAAATTTTTGGTAGAATACTCGATTACTAAAATATTCGATAGCTACACCCCTACTGCATTTGCTAGTTTGCTTATTGATTCAGACTTTTAGGCCACTGTGTGTGCACCCATCTGTATATATACACATAGTCCATATATTGAGATGGACTGAATGTTCTTACTGCTGTCTTTCTGTGCTGCGCACTCCATGACAGACTGTGACGTCTCCAAATCATACAGGAGAACTTTCCCTGTGTTGTATGAAGCCACCATATATGCTGGATCACAGCCATTGAAATCCACAGAAGTGGGAATGCCGTGCTCTACAAGGCAAAAAGACACATCAGGACACCTCAACAAAGACCATCATAATCACAGATTTAATTAGTTGTTTATTTGCCTGGAGGTTGAGTCATGTCAATATGACTTTTATATGTAGAAATGTTTCTCTACTCATCAAGTGCTTCTTATTTTTTCAGTCATCCTTAATAAATATTAAGTGTGTAATATAGCAGGTAATGAATAAGACGATATGGGTAAAACATTATACTATGAATATAAACAACTAAATTTTGGAATCAAACTAATCCAGGAACTGTCCAAGGACATGTTGGAGTCATTTAGAACATAAGTGGGTTAATGAGATTTCCACACACTTGCCGTACAATCCATTAACATATCTATGTGTACGCTTTAGAAGTTTTAGGTGAAAAAAGATTCAAATACACACACAAACTGTAACATTGCAATTGTCAGTAATCACTATTAAATATACCATCTAGTATATTATCAAGCGACAGATGACACTATACTGACACATTCATATATTGTTTTGATTTAGGTCCTTGTGCCTCTAACTTTTAAACTTTGCGAATATCTACACTTTCAAGTTTGTCTTTTCTACAGTAAAGCTTCTCCATCCTCATAATATTTGTTACTGTGGAAAGATTTAAGCACATATTTGTCCCTTGCTGTGAAAACTTGAGGTTCATCCTAATCTGCAGACTGATGTAACAAACAGTTTGTGAGAATGACATTTCTGTTATTTGTATTTAGCCAAACTCCTTAGTGTGCATTATGCAACACAAAATGACTCATCTCTTAGAAAGTCATGGAAATGTTTTTCAGTTGTGTATAAACATGTGGGTGAAAATAGAGAAATATTCTGGGAACAAATAACCTATAAGGGAATAGTATGGATACTCATTCATTAATTTATTCATCTTCTATACCACGTTATCCTGTATGGGCCTGAAGCCTATGCCAGGAGACATCAGGCCTGAGGTGGGGTACACTCTGGACAGGATCTTAGTACGGATAATGTAATAATAATAGTAAAAGTGACAATACGGCAACAAAAGCGTTACCATAGAATCAAATCAACAAGTGGGAATGTTACCGACTGTTCAATAAATATCTGTGAATGCAATAACAATAACTTAATTAGAACACAAACATGGACCTAGACTCCCTCTGATTTTATACAGGGTTCTGAGTTGCCTAAATAACACAGAGGCCTGAGGAACAGTAGATGGACACACTCTTACCTCTCTCTGAATTAAAAGTGTACAGGCAAGGCATCTTCTCCTGAGGGTTCCACAACTTGATGGTTCCGTCAGCAGAACAGGACAGCAGCCGATTCTTAATCCCACTGTAGGCCAGACCCCAAACTGCATCAGTGTGGCCCAGTAAAGATCCAGCCAAAACACTGGGATCTGAGAAACACAGAATGTATTAGAGATCCAAGCCTGTACACATCTGATTCATAAACACTATGCATCATGATGTAACATATCTACTAACAGACAATGAACAAAAAGTATGAGGACACCTAACCATCATAATTATAATACACTGAACATCCCAATTTAAATGTGACCATTTGCTGCTATGACATACTTCACTCTTTTTAAGAGGCTTAAAGGTATATAGGCAAATGGTTTCTCTCTGCACCAACCTTGCTAAACCATATGGTGGTACACCAACACGTAATGTAATGTAGAACTAAAAACTATACAGCCAACTATGATTCTACAGCATACAGACAATCTAGACAATTTCACGCGCCATTTTGTGGTACCAGGTTAAGGTAGGCCCCCGTATGGGGATGATGGTCATACTTTTAATCACCACAGACAATTCTGTAAGCACACTGCAACTGGATTATCTTTATAATTTAACAAACAACTGGGAAATATTAAATATTACGAATAAAAAAATGTTTTTACAGCTGCACAGAAACAACAGTAATAACATCTTTACCATATGTGTCATAAGGGTCTATGCTAGAGCTGGGGATATTCCACCACTGTATTGTTGAGTCAATTCCACCACTGAAGCACTGCTCCCCATTTGCTGTAATAGCCAATGACAGGACAGGCCCCCTATGAAAAGCCATAAAAAGGAATAAATGAGCAAGGAACTGGCCACTTCTTACATCTCACCTAAACTACTAATAATCTCACACTGATGGTCATATGATCATAGGATAGATTAGTTAAAATAAAAAATGAACAAAAGAACACTTACGAATGTGCTCTAAATGTGTATATCGGCTCCACATCAAAAGAGGCACTCCTACAAAGAACATTAAGAAAGGTTAAAGATCAAAATTATTTCATACGCCATCATCCCCACCACCTCATAACTTGGTTAGAAAAGCACTTGCTTTTTGGCAGGAACTGTTTTCTGGAGGTTCCACAGTTTGAGGGTGTGGTCTTCTGAGACAGTGACTAGCACTGGTTCTACAGGATGGAAGGCCAGGGCACGCACTCCATCAAAGTGACTGCGCAGGGTGTACTTCGGATTCCATGTCTTCCTGAATGCATCCTTATTGGCTGGAAGCTGGGAATAGAGTACAGGGACGAGTGGATTTTAACAGCTCTGTAATGGAACCAGGCAAGTTAGTGCAAATTATCGTTAAACACTTGGGGCATAATTGCACCCCTTTTAAATCCTCTCTGAAAATCCTGTGTCACAGTTGATTGTCTCCAACTGCAATGGTTTGTCTTTAATGTTGGTTTGCCTTCTTTAAACTTCTCGTCAATGGTGTCACCACCATAAACATTCTGTAACGCAGTGAGAGACCATCAACTGTGGCAAAGGGGATGATGTGAGTACAGTGTAAATATTATAATTTATAATTTTTTTTGACACAGATAGCAATTTAAACTGCAATATGTAACTATTAAATGTACCATCAAATGTGTTCAAACATGTATATCAAGGCTAACAGCAAACAACAGGACGCTCACCAATACTTAATCATCTCAAAGTTGTTCAAATAATTAAAACACTTAAATTATTGACAGGCCCTTTATAAATTCTCAACCATGCATACATCACCTGTAATAAACGGCAGCCTTTTGCAATTAAGTAATTGCACAAGACCATAATAAGACCTCGATTTTTAGGTGACTAATTATGCAGTACAAAATGTAAGCCATCAAAGCTAAATTCCACAAACCTCGTTCTGTGTAAATAAACAGAAATGCATTCCAAAGTTCAGCTGAGACTCACATGAAGTTTCTGCTGTCACACTGAGCTAAATCAACTTGCTATTTTTCAGAGTCATGCTGTATTTAGTAAAAGTTTTACCAAAATACTAGCCACATGATTTTCCAGAAAAAAAAACAGGGGACTGCAGAAACTTTGTATGGGTGTCAGCTGAATGTTTTTGCATGGAAAGATCGTGGAATTTGTCTCAGATTACTTACATTGTACTTGCATGCTGAGTGAAACGCTTCACGGTCAGTTTGCAGAGCAGGAAGATTCATAATGACCAAGACCTATTGTTACCTCAATTTTGAGAAAAAAAAAAAAAAAACTATACCATTAAGATCTTATACTTTGTTTCTGATTTGTTTAGCAACTTCTCCAACACTAGTTCCAGCTCTAAATAAAATTACAGGTTAATGTTGAAGTACCATGGCTGCTACATGATCTGCATTAAAGTCCCTTCTAATGAATCTTTTTAAAAAGTTTAAAATGTTAGTATTTAGCATACATCGCCTCTAATGCCAAGTTTAACTTGGTTTTTCTTAATTGCTAACAATCAGAAAAACACATTTGATTTTTACTCAAGGTCAGAGGTATGAACGGTCATCTTTATCTAATGATCTAGTTTTGGATTGAGCAAAAGGCATTCCATGTTCTTTAACAATTAATAATGTTCTTTGGTTCTTATAATGTTTTAATTACTGTATCAAAGCAAAATGTTCATAGCTTTGACCAAGTGTTACATGATAATAGTTGTCAAATGTGCATTATTAAGCTCAGAATATATAGTACATAAAAAAATCCACCTTAATTTACAATTTTATATTCATTACATGTATAGTGAAATATTTCATGCCTTTTTTGTTTGTTTTTTCATTTTGATTACAGCTTACAGTGCATGAAAATCATAATTTTAAAAAATCCAGTGGATTTCATGAGCTGTATGGCATAAGCATCATTAAAATTAAAACAAAACAGGCAAGAAATATTTCACTTTACATGAAATGAATCTAGAATATATGAGAGTTTTACTTTTTAAACCAAATTATAAAAGAGAAGTAAAATTTTTCAAGATGCATGTTTTATTCCTTACTTAATTCATAATATTTTAACTGGTGAATTACCTGGTGAATTCTATTTATGAATGAAATTTTACGTGATCACGAATGAGTAACTTCATATTCTTGGACCGTCAGAGTGAAAGTCTATGCGATGGAGTCAAGATCATTAAAAAAAATTCAAGGCATGCTGGGCCACTCACGTCATAGCCATAATCAGCATCATCATTGGACACTGTCAGGTCAGCAAGGTCTCCTAAGCCCAACACACTTTCCAAAACGTCATCTGAGCCCATGATAAAGGACTTGCCACCTCCCGATGGAAACGGCAGTGGCTCGGCTGAGGATGAGAAAAAAAAAGTCTTTAACCTGCAGTCAGCCATGTTAAAATAATTTAACTTTAATATTACTGATAAATGGTAACACTAACAGTAAATACACAGTACATGATTGAGCTGGGAGAGCCTGTCTATAGAACAAAATATACATAATTTCACTTGAGGGTTCTCATGCAAAAAAATAAAATAACAGCTCCTGTGTATGAAACCATGTGTCAAAAAAAAAAAAAAAAAAAAGTACAGCAAGTGTCTCACCCCACTCTGTACCATCTCCTGAACTGCGAGCCTCACCAGCACCCTCACCATCCTCTGCATTCACCAGGAAATCAAACTCCTTTAGTGCTTCTTCTGTGTCTGCATCGTCTGGAAGGTCTGACGCCAAGCCCTCATTTCCCACCTGAGGAAAAACACAGTGTTAGAACCATCATCATCATATTTTAATATCATAATATCTTCTGAAGGACAAAGTCACTTGTAAACTAATAGTTGTAAAAATCTGCACACAATAGCTGTGGCGGGTGGTCAATACAGGGCGCAGGGGTGCCGCCCCCCCTTAAAGTTAGGCAGAGAAGAATGCTACTTTAACATGTAATTATTTAACATAATAATTATTTTAATAATGAAATAAAGTCATTTAGTCACAATATTCCGCTGTATTTCTTAATATAATTTATTTGCAATATAAAAAAAATCTAAACTGTATTACGTTCATTTGTGTTCGTGTACGCGGGGCGCCGGACAAACGAGTGTCTATGTAGGCACGTAAATTTTTGAAAAGCATGTGACCTGAGGCTGAGCTCTGATTGGATTTTGCCACATCATCCTGGGTCGAAGCACTGTGCGCCCTGAACCCTCCCTCTTTTGTTCTTAGTGAATCAATATTGTTTTTAAATTGGACCTCTCAACGAGTCTTACAACACTTCTTATGGCAAGCGGAGCTGCTGACTGGATGCGATGTGAGTCATGCCTTTATCTTATACTAGTAGTAATGATGCTAAATCACCCGATAAATGCCTATTTACAGGCGAGTATTAAAAGTTTCATTTTAATTTTGTTTGCAAAACACACACACCAGAATTTTGCACCAGCTGCCACTGCACAATAGTATAAAGGATGTCCCATTAGTCTAACACTGTATGGATAATGGATACTTTTATATTTTACAGAACATTATATATATGAAAAGAAGAACCGATCAGAATTACTATATTCATCTAAATTTGAGTCGAGAAAAATGGTGGACCTTTTGATCAAACACTGCAAATTCAGCTTTTTTTGCATTCTGCAAATTCTGCAGTTTTTTTCCCTTATCTTTTATTCAAAAATTTCATTTTAGAGGTTTTACTAATCAGCTGCACAAGTATAATGTCATCCAAGAAACATCCTCACATATAACTTACTTTAATTTTATGCTTCTTTACTCTTTGTTTATCGGTCCTGTTTGACACGTCATCCATAAGGTCATTTTCATCGTCCTCTTCTTCATCGCTGTCATCAGCATTTTCTAAAAAGTTAAACGTCTCCAGAACATCTCCTGTGTTTCTGTAACACAAACGAGTTCATGAACAACATCATCTCAGCAGAGAGATATGTGAAGTTTTAATCTGCAGCAGCACATTATATTCTAAATGTAAGCAAATGTATGGGTCTTGCAAGCTGCCAAAAATACATCACATCATAATTTTTACAGAGTTTTGATTTGTTATTCACTGAAGCAGGCTTGATCCATGTGCTGCATGTCATAACTGATGAGTACAGTAGCACAGTAACATTTTGGATAATCATTTCGGTGTTTGAGAGCCCCTTGACGTTAGTTAGGGATTATCTGATCTTTAATCTAGAATAGGCTATTCTATTGCTTTCAGTTTTTAATCTATGTGAAATAATAAGAAATATTTAATCTATGTGAATTACAATACATAAAACTTTCTCAGATCTTAACTATATTTGTGCATTGCCATTTATAGTTATAAGTTATAAATGGCATAAGTTATTTTCAACGCTATAAAAAGTAAATAAATAAACAATACTATAGAATTAACAGAACTCAAAAACCCTCACACCCCCATGAGCAGTGATCAGGATATCAATCAGAACACCCTTAAGCACAAGTGACAAAAATAATCGCATAACCATGAGTCTCCCTGTAAAACAGATTGTGGAGATATTTCACTCATTCAAACATTATACTGTGACCATTATATCATCCATACCACTCCAAAACAGCCATGTGTACCTTTTCATGTCATGACCTTTCCTTTTGGCTGGAGATTCGCCTCCATTAAGGATCTGCTCCAGGTTCTTGGTTTCCACTGAACCATTCTGTTCTGAGCCAGACAACCCCAGTAAAGAACGTACACGCTGAGACCGCACGTCCAGTATTGTGTCGGTGTAACCTACTTCCTGAAGATATCTTGCAATGACAGAAAGGGCAAACTTACTAAAGAACAATTAAAGATCACCATTAATTAAAAAAGGTCACAGCTATATACTGTTCATATATCTTAATAACTTCCATATAGCTCACATATGTGCTTGGCTGTTTAAAGAGGCTGGAATTAAAAATGTATATTACTGAGTAATACTGAAAAGAATGTACAGTCAGAAGGACTGTCAGACATAATAATAATTTTATACAGATAAATTCAGCCTTTTGTATTATCTGGAAAACACATCAACAAAATAATTTTAGGTTATGAGAAAACTTACTGTCTTAACAGTTGCCGGCCTTGTTTCCAAGTTAACTGACTGTTCTGTGGTACGCTGGACACCTCTGTATCTTTGGTATCTTCTGAAACATCAAATAAATAAATAAAGAGTATTAAAGGCTACACACACACAGAAACAGTCAAAAAAAATTATACACTCATATATTTATTGTTATGTGTTGTATATTGATATATATGATAACATAATATAAATCATACTATTTTGCTTTCCCTGAAGTGTGTATAATTTTTTTGGATGACTGAAATTGCAAAAACTATTTGGGAGTTCTATTAGTCTGTCTGTTTGTACACACATATCAGGTAAAAACTACTGAACAAATTTTAATGGGGTTTTTAATGGTGTATTTGGCAAAAGAGAAGATATGGTAATTTCAAATTTAAATGGATAATAATAAGTAAACAAATAAAAATCTACCTTGAAAAAATAAATCAGTTCAGATTTAACAAATGCCACTGTACATTTTCTTTAAACACACTTACGAGTGTGCAATTAAATTTGTTTTGTATATATGCGCATATGGCACTCGTGGCAATGTACAAACCTGATTCAAAGCTGGGCATTTTGACTTCACTTTGATTGAGTTCTGTGCCATACTTCAATTTATGGTATTTTGCTCTGAAAGGAAAAAAAAAATCTGATTTAACACACTTAGCTTACAGCATGTGGTCTGATTCAGCCAAGTTTCCATAAGCAGATACAAAAACAAAACAAAACAAAAAATATGATTACTTATTTAACAAACCTTTCTTGTTTTAATGCATATTCTAACATCTTTATTCTTCTAACCAGATCATTCTTTAAATTTTCTTGCCCCTTTCTCTCTCCCTGGAGGAATGCTATTCGAGCCTGCAAGACAAAAATAAACAGCCATTAGTTAATTGAATAGCCAAGCTATTCGACATGCTCCGAAAATAAACAACAAATCTGTCACATAGAATTCTCTTTATCCTCTACAACTGCACCTCTACAACTGCTCTAATACACACACACACACACACACACACAGTATATACATTTCTTTCTTTTTTTTTAATTTTTTTTTTTTATAAACAGAGGATATGTTGAAATATCATTAATGGCGCCACCACTACATTATAACCTGGTTTATATATACATATATAAATAAAGACACAGAAAAAGACAGGATGAACTGAATTATGCCCAAAACAGGGCCAATGCTTAAAACAGCTCTGTCTGGAGATGAAAAAAATGAGATGAATAAATACTTCTGTCTGAGCAGATTTAAGAAATAAAAAGGAATACATTTCTACATCAGTCTTTCCTGGTGATACATACAGTGTGAACTAAATCATATATTTCAGATGTAAAATAGTTAATATGTTAAAGGTTAGGCAGCACATGGCAGAGAGGACAGTAAATGACTCAGAGGACTACAGGATATTATTGAGAGACAGCAGCTGTGTAACTCAAGTCTTCATAAAGGCTAGTGTGTGTGTGAGGCACAGAAGAGGAGGTATTTATAGTCCAACACACTTCCAATCAACAACCTGATAACATGGCTCATGTCTATCCATACAAACAAAATTTAGAAATGACGCAGAACCTCATTTCATCCATGTATGCCTGAACAGTTAAAGGTTAAGGAGCATGAAGAACCAACATTTGGGACTTGAAGTCTTCTGCTACGCCCATCAACAGTAGACATCAAGCACGATATATGAAATATCTCTCTTATACTTTGCTCCTCAGGTTTCAAGTAAGAATCCAGTAACTTTACAACACAATGTCCCAAGTATGAATGTTTTTCAACAGTGTTCAGCCAATAATAAAATCCAATATCCTCCAATCACTTTTTACTGGATGCACACTTAGCCGTGGTCGAGCCTGTAGTACTTATAGCATTCTGTTCTTTTTTCCTGTTGCAGCCCTCAAGTCAGAATGAACATGTCCTTTTTCTGGGTTAAAATGAGGAACATAGACAAACAAGCTGTGCCACTAACACCAACCACACGCTACCTTTATGATGTACAAACAAACAGGTTATGGACATTCTGAAAATGAACATTGTTATAAACAATATAAACAACAAAAACCAAAACCTGTGTCTGTTAATTCTGCCCCAGATTAATGCCTCTTTTCAAGATTGCAGACATTTTAAGATGTTTTCAGAAACTGAATTTAAAACTTTTTAAAGCTTTATAAGGATGTGTGGTGACCCTGCTGAAAAAGGGGAAGGAACTTTCTTTATTTGAATTTGAAAAGGAGCCCAAATTGACCTCTCAGCTGTGGTAGCGTTTCATGTCATCACTAAAAATGTTTCCCATTTAGTCCTTTTAGAGAAAGAAAGGATCAATTTGCTGTGCAAAAATAGCAATTGTACCAACTATAATAATTGACTAAAAACAATGTTTTGACAAAGACATGAATCAAAATGAACCTTTATAGGTTTTGTTTTGTTTATGGCTTGTTTTGTAACAGCACATAAGACTTGTGTCAAATTCAATAGAAGTCTTTATAATTTTTTATTTTATAATTTAACATATTTTGAAGTGAGAGCTAAAAACTTTGCTTTCTCAGTAAATATAGCAGGGTTGGACTTTTAACTTGTATCGACATGAGCTCCAGGATGAGATATTTAATTAATACATATTAATTATAAATATTTAAACTTAAATAATTCTTTTGATTGTGTAAAGCTGCTTCGCGACGATGAAAATTGTTAAAAGCGCTATACAAATAAAATTGAATTGACTATTTTGCTTTATACTGAGATCATTTGCTGCTACGCTATATAATCCATTTCATCCAAGGATCTGGATCAAACCAGCTGAAAATACGTGCTGCCTTGCTAAAATCCTGTGCTAGCATGAATGGATAGAGTTACATTTAGACACAAAGGAAGTACAACGTGTACAATACTCTTCAGTATAGTGTTATCAAAGTAGTGAAGTGCAGTATAAGGAACGTGTTATACTTTGTGGCATGAAGCCTTCACAAACTGGCGTGAAGTGTTCTGCCCCCCAAAAAATGTGTTAAATATTCCATTAAAACATTTTTCTCTCTCTATGAGCACTCGAGGGGTTCTGCAGTCTAACTCAGTAAAAACGTTTGCCAAGGCAAGTAGGTCTGTTGTGATTTGTGTCATGTTTACATACATGATGTTGTATTTAACTCTATTTATTCAAACTGTTACTGTTGTTGAAGGCATTCCCAGAGTTAGACCTATTTTTATTGAACATAGGCTTTTTAAGTTGACAGATTTTGTCATGCGTATATTACAAAGAGGGAATGAAACCCCAATGTTTTGTTTCATTTTGATCAAAGCCTGTTTCTATTTTATGTGGCTTTGACTTACATACAGCAAAAGATATTGTACCTCACCATTCAGTCTATAAAAAACCTAGATATTATTTTCGGTCCATATCATACACCTCTAGCATTTACTGTATATCTGAGTGCTATATTCAGGAGCAATCTTTTAAAGAGATGCTACACCAACTCACCACTAAATGCCACTTCATATTCTTTGATTTTGATTTCAAAAACAGCATTTAAACTACTCATGTCATTTGCACTAAATTTACAACTTCCCAATTGCTGTCTAAAGAGTCAGACTCTTCCTGTGTCCTGGCAGGATCTGACAGCTGGATAGAGGAATGTGTCATGCATCAGAGCGAGCTATTCTCGCCTCATGTTCTGAAAAGTCTGCTCCTTTGAAACTAGATTAGGATGGTGACCTCACCATGTCTCTGTGAAAGAATGTCTCTCAATCGGGCTGCTCCATAGTACAACTGGAATGGCACATGCAATTTGAAATATAGCAGTAGTGCTAATTTAACAATGCCTATTATTAAATGTGCTAAATTGATAACACTGAAAAAAAAGCACAATCCTTGATAATGCTGGGAATTATAAGGCTGTCAACTAATATCAACTTACTATAATTCTTATTATAGTTTTAAAGTATAGTACAGAATTAACATGAGGATTGAAATACTTTGTAACTTGGTCTGATTAAATGCCACGTATCATACAAAATGACAATCTTGTGCTTCACACCCACAGTCCAGTAGGTGGCGGTACTGCACTGACTTGCCCAAAAGTTTAAAAGAAAAAGATGCAAATCTTTCACAACAGGTTAATGCAAAAAATGCTGGCAGTTTATTATAGTGTAATTAAAAGCATTTAACATTATTAATGTTTAAAATGTAAAAAAAAAAAAATATATATATATATATATATATATATATATATATATATATATACTCAATTCTGAATCCAAAACTGATGCCTCTATTCAGTTAATTGAACCATAATGTGACAGTATAGCAGGGCTGCGTTCAATAACGAGAGCGTTTACAAACATAAAACAGTACATTAGACTGTCCAACTGTCACACGCTTGCCAATGATTCACAAGTACCCTAGTTATCGAACACAGTCCTGCTGTAGGATCACATGCACTCTTATACTCCTGATACTTGGATGCACAGACTGACAAGCATATGATGACATGAACTGCACAATTGGTTTTAATGACATTAAGAATTACCTTTTTTTATTCTTTATATATATTTTTATATAGCTTGTGAAACTCACCCAGTGCCACGAAAATAATGGGCGTGTCATTGCGTAGGTGGCTAGCGAGCTAACTTTTTCTCACTCCCTGCCTGGCCAAACCCTGCCTCATCAACATCAGACGCCATCGATACAGAGACTGAGTCGACCACAGCTCCAGTTTAAATCAGAGAGACTAAAAGGGTTCGCCTGGTTACTTTATGAAAAGGGTTAAATTTAGAAGTTACACAAGTCGTTGAATGGAGTCAACTGTGTAAGTATCACCGCAATGTAAACACACCTGTTCCCGCAAAGGCTGCAGAACAACTTCTAAGCAAACAGGACCATAAAGAACAAGGATATATCAAAAACAAGCCTGGAGACAAAGCTATGGAAAAGTAAAAGTCAGGTTTTGTGTATAAATAAAATATCCCAAACTCTGAACTTCCTGCAGAGCATCACATACTGAAAATTAATTTTCTGAAGATTGACAATCTGGATCTGTTATGTCAGAGTGTAATTTGAGCAAAATGTCGACTCCGGAGAACAGGATGTGTTCGAGGAGGTCCTGAATTTCGTTTGTGTAATTTTTAAGTAAAACGTCTGGATTGCGGACCGTGTTCTTTCTAACAGATGTTGTGCTATCAGAAAGTTGTTGCATATTGCCAAAACATTTATGTTGTCACAAGTAATGAACTTGTTTTATTGCCTCTTAAAAATAAACCATTTAAATTTAGGGTGCCGTGGCCACTTTGTGCACTGGCACAATGTGAAAGCCGTACATATAAGCACGCAGTTTGCATTGCAACATAGCCGACATGACCAGCTATCCGATATCTGACTCAGCTGTTGCATCTTAAGTTAAACCTAATGCATCAGCTAATTTAGTGGTTACTAGCTGAAGTAACCGTCGTTGATGGGAAAATAGTTTGTGGAAATCGTTAAGAGGCTGAAACTAAAAATACGCTGATCAGCTTTAATGTAATCATTATTATTTATTATTATTATTTTAGGTTGAAGTCGACGCAAGTGTCTGCCTGTCTTTCTGTACAGCAGAAAACTCTGCCTAATTTATTAATAAAAATAAATAAAATGTAGTAAGGTTGAGTATCTTACGCGTTGTTTACGCTAAGTTGTAGTTCTTTCGTCAGTCAAACAACCTTCCTGTTCAGTAATCAGAGAGTAAAATCACAGATGAGAAATTATGAGAATTATGAGAAAAGTAGATCAGATAAAGATCAAGTTCATTTTAAAACAACTCCAGCGTATTAAATTTCACTTCATCGGAGAAATATTAAAGTAACCCCAGTAAAAATATTCAGTTTAGCTTTTGGTGCAGGTATTTGTTTACATTGAGCAAGTATCTTATTTTAAAGTAGATTATTTAATCTGCCACATAACTGTTCATATCACTTTTACCTAACATTTTGATTTGACTTATGGTGCAGGTTAAACTTCAGGCTAAGCACTGCAAACGTTTCATTAAATTCTGTCCCGACAGTGTTGCATGAGGCCGTGACAAAATCTGGCAGGACAGAAAGACAGACAGATTTTTCTGAGACTGGCATCAGATTCTCCAATGTATGAAATGTAAAGGGATCACTGAAAGAGCTAGATTTGACTAATGTGCAAAACCATTTTATTTATTTATATAGATATATAAATTGGAGCTTTCTGGATGAAGAAGCTTTTTGACAAGACTATTTAAATTTTCACCTCTGAAGTTCATTCATTAGTAGTGCTACTTACTCTGAATGAGAAGAAGTTTGAGTTAAAATGACCTGGAGTTACAATTTCCA
This sequence comes from Clarias macrocephalus, assembly GCA_011419295.1. Taxonomy (NCBI): domain Eukaryota; kingdom Metazoa; phylum Chordata; class Actinopteri; order Siluriformes; family Clariidae; genus Clarias; species Clarias macrocephalus. Next base: position 70,778 of record JAAGKR010001646.1, read on the forward strand.
GCACTATGCTGTGATTTCAATTATTCAGTTGTGCCAAGATTCCATCCAAGAAAGCATTTAAAGCATAATGCATATGCATGGTATGCAAACACAATCTTTGCATATATCGACTAATGCAATGTTTGCTACTCCCTACTACTTCTTCAGCAGGCAGACGGCACTGATGACGTTGCGTACACTTCCGTGTTCAGGTACGTTTGGCTTCATGTCTGATTCTATCCGTGCCCGAGTATGCTCAAGACCACGTTTGCCAGAGGCTTCGGGGGAACATGTGTGTTTTCAATGATCAAATTGAACCAGACTTTGGGGTCAAGTGTTCTCTGAAACAAATCCCAGGACCATGACATGAAAAAGCCAATAATCAGGATTTTGCAGCACCCTGGCCAAGAATCACAGTATTTTTCAGTGACATGGCATTCCATCTAGTTTGCACTAAGTGTGACCATCAGTAGTTTTCCAATGACACCAAACACACCTCTACATAAAGTAATAGCTATTTGTCCAATAAGGCAAATGATTGCTAGCCTGTAATAGCCTCCACAATCACCTGATCCAAATCCAGTTGAGATGTTTTGAGATGATTTTGAGGGAAGGGAAAGCAGCCAACATGTACTCAACACCTCTGGAAGCTCATGAGGGTCCAACACTAGAATGCCTCAAAGGTTCTAGAATCTCAAGTCAGACACGTCCTGCGAGATAATGAGGAAGAACAGGCTCACTAGTGACTTGTACATGCTAGCGCTACATAAAAGAGCTACAGTCAGCAGTAATTATTTGGGTACACCATAAGTGTAGACTGGTATATGCATTATTCTGCATTAACTGCTGAAAATGGAAGAAACAAATGTGTGTTAACATTTTAATTTAACAACATAGAGATTAATTACAATAACTAATATACTGAGTTTACAGTCACAAACACCTCTTAAACAAACAGCACTACACCTCTGCTCCGGTGACACTACAGTCTCTTGTTACTGGAAGACAATTCAGATGACCAGGTGCTGAAAAAAAAAATACAAAGGCCAACTCTTTCCGACACAAATGGCTCATGCAATTAAAGTGGCTGAGATATTGCAAAGACAACAACAGTCAGTATGTAACCTGATGAACACAGTGGGAGTATGCACACCAGTGCTGTCTCAATACACACTGGATCAGACTTTTCAATATTTTATCAAAATTTTTCTGACAATTTTTGTTTTTGCAAACAATTAGTTTGTTAGATTCAGCACGTTCTCCAGAAAATATTTTGATGAGCCTGATTAGATACATCATGATCTAGCACTTGTGCGCTTTTTTTTATCAAGGCGAGTTTACGAGTAAAGAGGCACAACAGAGTGCCGAGAGCCAAACAGAGTCTGGTCATGCAGTAGCATTGGGCTTTTTAAAGGAAGCGACCAAATCCAAGTCTAGTCTGTGAATAAAACGAAAAAGTGCTCGACTGTCTCTAATCTACAGTCAGGTTTTCCCCCCCACTGCGGTCAGCCCTTTGTTTAAAGAGACAGACTCCTATTAGTCTGACCATATACATACGTGCACAGAAAAAGTACTGATTATTTCCAAATGCTGCATATATGCATACTTTGACTACTGAACATGGGGGATTTTAGCATTTTTGTTGTAAATGTTGTAAATAATATTTAGACAACATGCGCACATGCGTATGCATATGAGAGAGAAGGGGGCAGCGGTTTGGAAGCAAATAAAAAATATTGGTAAGGTAAGTATTGGAGTGACTTTTACAAGGGCCAAATTGTGATGGCTCAGATGACTGGGTCAGAGCAACTCTGAAACTGCAGCTCTTGTGGGATATTCCCAGTATGCAGTGGTCAGGACCTACCAAAAGAAATCCAAGGAAGGAAAACTGGTAAACTGGTGACAGGACCAAGGGCGGTCAAGGCTCACTGATGCACATGGGGAGTGAGGGCTGGCCAATAGAAGAGCTACTGTAGCTCAAATTGGTGGAATGTTAATGCTGATTCTGATAGAAAGGTGTCAGTACACACAGTGCATCACTGTTTTGGTGTAAAAAGCAGGACCTGCACAATATTTGGCAGGTGGACATAATGCTCATTTCTTCAATATTAGCAATATTTCTTCATATTCTGCTTCCCAAGAACCAGACTTTCTTGTATCATGTCCAGTTGCTGAGATATGACCAGAGCGGGTTTGTTTAGGAGGATGGTCTCAGAAAATAACTAAAATAATATCTTAGTTTTATAACAATTGAATGAGGGTTCTGTAGTTTAGTAAGAAAGAGAGAATGCTCAGTGTCATTTTGTCACCAGGATTTCCATACTAACCCTAAAAATAACTTAATAGGGCTGCAATATTTGATGGTTTAAAATAAATAATAAAAAAAAACACTGATTACAATTTAATCTATGATATGTACCTATTAAATTTATATACTATGATATATAGTAATTGTATTCAAATGTATTTACATATGCAACAGTAAATGTTAACAACAGGAAGATTAGGTATTCATCAACTATTTTTTTTCCTACTGAAAATGTGATATGTTTCAAAACATACTGCATACTGTTTGCCATAGTTCAAATCTAACCTGCATGACTCATTACCTGACATGATGGGTCTCTGTCTCTCTCTCACACACACTTTAACCAAGAGCTGGGCAATATTGCAAACAACAACAATCTTAGTTTTTTTTATTCTTTTTTATACATGTTTATAAATTTTTTATGAGCGATTCTCCAACAATTTTGGAGTGTGTTTAAGCTCACACAATAAAAATGAAGAAGTATGAAATGTATTTATAATGTCCTATTTATTAGAATGAACTTTAGAAAAGTAGTATCAGCAGCAGTTATAACAAACAGTGCATTTTATATAACAGTGCAGTTATTTGCGTTATCTGCTGCTACTATTTTTGCACAACTTTGTAAACTCTAATTTCTTAACAGAGTAAATGGTACTGTGCTTTTTTCAACTCAGAACACAAAGTGGGGTATTTCTTTTATCAAACTGAGTTTGAAAAGTGTGAGGAGACATGTATAAATTATGATTATCAGTTTGTCCCTGATGAGCAAACAGAGAGCGACGATGACAAGGGAAAACTCCCTGAGACACAGAGAGAAACAGTAAGAAACATGGAGAGAGGCTCAACAGGGAACCCATCCTCATTTTAAACCAGAGTACCTTCTCCACCTATGGAGTGACCTACTGAAATCTGCTATAAAGTTGTTCTGCACATGCACAGAATACACGTCACCTAAGGATTATTGTAAACATATGATTTCCATACACACTGTTTTGCTGCACAACACAGAAGTTGGTTGATAACATTGTGATAATATTGTACCACAACTATAACTACTATTATATTGTGCTAAACCTTGAACCCTGTGGATTGGGTTATCAAAAGGACAACCAAAAATCATGATTTTTTTTCAAATCACGTTGCTTTTGAACACATGCTGAAGGCAACATTGATATCATGGGTTGACTCTCTTGAAAAAGCTTTCGCTGACTGGAAAAAGTTTTTTTTTTTTTGGTTTTTTTTTTTTTGTAAACACCATTTACTTGGCTTTTCAATGATGCAAACAGGTTTTGAACAGCTCCCAGGTGTATGCGCAACTTTGCTTTGGTTTGTTTAGTCGTATGCCGAAAATGCTCCATATTCCAGATGAAAATTTTCACTGTAGTTTAAATTATGATTATTTTTTTAACACTCAAACCAGAGTTGCTTCTGAAATTAGATTTTCACCGTCAACTTATCCAATCACATGCATTTATTTCAGCTGTTAAGATAAAGGTAGAACATCAGATCAGAAACAATGTACAAAGGTCAAAAGTAGAGGTTTCTTTAGGCTTTTCTAACTTGATTTGTAAAAGTGACATAATGACAAAAAATTTGAACTGGCAGAAGTATGCATTTATTCGTTGCCAAATCTAACTAACAACTGATGTGTGTGTATTGTCTGTTCAGAGTAGATGTGTGCATCGGAGCAAAATAATAATTCCTGGGCGATGTCAAACTTTACTTCCAGAAGAACAGGCATGAAGTTTACAAAAAAAAAAAAAACTTGTTCATTGATACAGGAATGTACAAGTTCCTTGTGACGCATTTATGGATTTACAACATTCATTCATTCTCCTTAATTCAGGTTTAAAGCACTAATGTGTTTATATGTAGGGTTTAAAACTCTGTTTTCTCTCTATACATGCACTGTGTTTTATGTTGATCTACACCTGTGCTCTGTGCTACTCCAAAAAAAATCCTGTTATATTATATTGCACAGACCTGTGTGCGTAGAAATACACAACTACAAAGGACTAATTTAATGCGACTTATAAAGAGCAAATTGCGCTAAAACAAGTGTTTTTAAGACTCCTGGTTGAAATATGCTCCTTGGATTAGAAACATCTGAAATCTAAACATATAACACTAACAGTCAGGGCACCAACATCTCTACACACATCCTCTAGCTGTAAACTCACTGCTTTATCCTTAAACAAATTCAAACATAATAAAACTTCTCATTACACGTCTACTCGTTACAAAATACATTTTAAGTAGTTATTGTGTCATCACAAAGAGAGTAATTAGAGTTTTAAATAAGAATAAAAAATCCTAGCCGACAAACTCTATGTGGAAGAGTTCATGTTGTTAGTGTTTATTTAACAAAATTATTCGTATGGTAATGTCACGATTCAGTGAGAGTCCCGCCTGTGAAAATAAATACCCACGAATTTATCAATTTATATATTAAAGAGAAAAAACGGGCATAGCAGAAGCCTGTACTACAATGCTAACTGAGTAGCGACTCGCCGTCCCGACGCCATGTTTATCCAAAACAAAATGGCTGAACAGGAGATTAGTTGACAAAGTCAGCTGCTGCGTTTATAGTAACTACAAGCTGTTTTTCAGGAGCGAAGGCGAGGTTATCATGTGATAAGTGGTGTAGGCTAAACAGCAAGACCTAAACTGCGGTTAAACACATACACACACGGGTAAGAAACAGTGTGCTTGTGTTGTTACTGAATTGCGGTGTGCTAAGCTAGGCCTTTCACTAGCTAGTTAGCTACTTCACACGCAAAAAGATGGTAACCGTTACCTTCGAGTACTGTATAGACCAGGTGAATGCTAACTGATCAAAACACAGGTTTGAGATTAATCCACCAGTGCTGGTGTGTCAGATGAATCCAGGGTTAGCATGTGTGCTAACTCGGTGCTGTTCCATACCTGTAGTTCGGCCCTCTCGACTTCCCAGTGCGCCCTCTCCATCTCGAAGCGGGCCCACTCGTGCTGGATGTAGTGTAAAATCCCGGGGATTGTGTACTGCTGCGGCCTCGGCGCCTCATCTGGCTGCTGCTGTCCCATTCCTGAACCTCCAGCCCCGGACAGATGAGCGTTAATGCTGCCGTTATTACCGTGCTGCTGCTGCTGTCTTGCTGTGGCCATCCCTCCTCCTCCTCCTCCGCCGCCGGGGTGTTCATCCATGTTTTTTTTTTTAACCAAATAAGTAAAGTCCTGCTGAAATATCCCCCCGGATTGTAAGAGATAACCACAGATGAGTTCCCGTTCACTATCGGTCTCGTCGTAAAACGTCGGTGAAATAGACAAACGGCGCGTCCCTCAGGCCGCACGGCACTGTGACTCCCTGTGTGTGTGTGTGTCAGCGCCCGGGTTTGCCGGCCGCCATTACTGCGATCCCTGGATGTGGATGTGAAGCTCCGTACTGAGAGAGGGAGAGTCGGAGCCGCGCTGCATGACGGGATGCGCGCAGGCTGCTTCTAAAAAAAACGCCACACACTCCCCTCTCTAGGCAGAATGTCACGGCACACGGGCGTGAGCTGTTCAGACACACTATCTAGTGCCGGACTGTGTGGTTTAGGACGCGGCCCGAAGTCATCCAGCTATAGTAGTCACTTCCAAATACAGAGCTTGTGCGTAAGTGGGAGTTTATAGACGGGATGCCTGCACACACACTCGCAGTGATCTGTGTGGGGTAGAGACATGCACAGTGCGCAGGAATCACTCAGAACAATACAAGTACAAACAAAATCATTTTTTTTGATTCTATATTTTGGGAGTCTGATATTGGAATTGGGAGTCTCTTAGTGGTTAGCACTGTGGCCTTGCACCACCAGGGTCTGGGTTCCATTCTCATCTCTGGTCTGTGTGCATGGAGATCTCCCAGTCCAAAGACATTCAATTCCTAAATTGTCCATAGTGTGTGTGTGAGACCTGTGATGGATTGGCTCCTCGTGCCCCCCACAACCCTGTAACCAATCAAGTGTTATAGATGATGATATTTCTCTTTCTTTTTCTTTGTTTTTCTCTTTCTTTCTTGTTTACATTTGTTTTCTTTTTTAAAGGTGTCTGCTCTCATAGGTGATCATGATCAAGTTTCTGCTGATGGTGAATAAACAGGGTCAAACCCGTCTGTCTAAGCATTACGAGCATGTGGACATCGGGAAAAGAGCCGCTCTGGAAGCCGAGGTGGTCAAAGCCTGTCTGTTTAGGAAGAAAGACGAGGTCAGTTCACTGCTTTTGTTTGTAAATCATTCATTCATTCATTTATATACACTTATATATTTATAAATCAATTGAATTAAATGAATGAAACCTGGCAACTGGGTGGCATAGTAGTTAGCTCTGTAGCTTTGCACATCCAAGGTCAAGGGGTCGATTCCTGCCTTCGGCCAGTGTTTATATGTTTATAGTTTACTCCAGGTACTCTGGTTTCCTCCATCGGCCCACAGACATGAAGATTAGGTTAATTGATGTTCCCAATTAGTGTGTGCCCAGCAATGGATTGGCACCTTGTCCAGGATGTAGTCAGCTTCACACCCTCACACGTCTCCTGGGATAGGCTTCAGGCCCCTGGATAAAAAAAAAAATTCCTTACAATATACAAATGAATAATTCTAGCAGGGACTCTCATCCTGCATACATGAGTCCCTGTTAGAGTTATTCATTTGTATATTGTAAGGGATTTTTTTTTTATCACGTTAGATTACTTGTTACATCAAAAAAGTAATCTGAGTTACACCCAACACTGAACCTTTTGCATTTGTTCTTAAGGTGCTAACGCGCCCACGCTCACTTTCTCACGCTCTCTCTCTCTCTCTCCCTTGAGCTAACACCTCCTGGTTCATTTCTAGGCGAACATCTGTCCACCTTCCACTCTTTTGTTCTTCAGGATTTCATGTGGACATTTTACAATGGTTTATGTTCTTTGTAGTAACAGATGTCGATGGCACAGGCGTTTGGTCTAGCATAAAGAACTTCATCTTTTGCAGTTAATAAACCTTTCTGACAGACGTGTTTGTGTGTTACTGTGTCTCTCCTGCTGCCGGAAAAGTTTATCGAATCTGGAGATCGCTAGTTCGATTCCCGGGTGGTGCTGTAACCTCTCACAGCTGGAGGTCTAGAGAGAGCTGATTGGCCGAGCTCTCTCAGAGGGGAGGGATGAGAGGTACTTAGTGCTCCCACATTAATCACGGCTCTACAGCCAATCAGGGGCGTCTGTGAGCTCACGCGAGCAGAAGGAGCGGATAGCGCTGTCCTCCGAGTGTGTTACGCCGCCCCCAATGGTGAGTGAGCGAGCAGTTTGAAAAGATGCGGTCGGCTGGCGTCACGTGGTTCGGAGGAAACACGTGATAGTCTTCGGCCCTCCCGACTGAGTGGTAGGAGTAGCCTTAATGTGGAGCCCCCTAGTGACGGGGAGGAATTGGACACGACTAAATTAGGGAGAAAATCTGGAAAAAAAATAGCTTATCGAAGCACAGCGGACAGACCGAGCAATTCGCTTATTCAGCTACAAAACTTTAAAACTTTTCAAATACTTTATGAAATTTTTGAATTCTGTCACTGTAAAAAATATTATAATAATAGAACTTTAAGAATTATGTCCCTATTAGAATTAAATATTGAGACATTAGAAAGATTCGGATGCGACACTTGGTTGGACTGAAGTTGAGGAGATGAGGGGGAGGCTAGGGACTTAAAATACTCTTAATTTTTCTTCACTGTACCTTTTCAGTTCAGCAATGTTCCTATACTCATGTACAAATAGAGAGAGAGAGAGAAAGAGAGAGCACTCTGTCCTGCTCACATCTCTCTCGTGCGTCTCTTGTCTCTGCCCTCTTTATCCTTTTCACTAGAGTCTGAACACTCGTTAGAAAAATTCTGTGCAGATCCCCTGCTGTCAGTCACAAAAATCTCAGGACAGCCCTCATATACTGACTGTGTCACTGCCAGTCATTAGTACATTGGCACTGATGGGGCACCATGCAGACGGAGGATCTTCCATGAGATGTTGCAACACTGGAAACTTATGAAGAGACAACCAACAGAGTCGACAAAGCCACTTTCTCACAAGACCACAGAGTTAAGGGGTCTGCCAATATCCTGTTGTCAGTTCGAGTATTGAATAACCCCAAGCTGCTCCTAACAGATTGAGCGGTTTGGCAGTGTGGGGCTTTGTACACCAATAAGCCAAAACATTATGTCCAATATTGTGCACATCCCCCAAAACAGCTCTAACTCTTCAAGGTCTGACTCCACAAGACCTCTGAATGTGTGTCTGCCACCAGGACATTACAAGTAGTCGCAGATCCTTTAAGTGCTCTAAAATGCAAGCCCCATGAATCAGCCTCGTTTGTCCGGCACATCCCATAACTCAGTCAGGTTGAGATCTGGGGAATTTGGACGCCAACAACCTTGAAGTCTTTGCCTGCGAATCCCCTCACACAGCAGGCTGTGAGGCACTGTATACCTTTCTGTCATATCCAGCGTTAATCCCTTTTTCAAGAATTTGTGGATCAGACCGGATGGGCTGGTCTTTGGTCCCCACAGGCATAAATTAAATACAATTTAATTTACAGAATATATATATATATATATATATAATTTTTTTTTTTACCATTAAAATTAGAGGAATGAGTATGAAATTGGCCAAGCATGGCAAACTAACTATCGCACCTATATATTCACCTGTTCTTTAAGAAGTTTTGTAAAGAGCATTTTTTAAAAAGATATTTTGCTCGTTCTCTTTTATCCACAAGCCCACATTACAATTACATCGTCAGTTACTTTTTATTTTTAGGATAACAGAAGTGAATAGAATAGAAGTGTTTTTTCTCGCCTATTCCAGACTTTGTCGGCAGAGGGCGCAGGGATCCCTAATTTCTTAGACTTGGGAGAGATTCACAGTGAGCTGATGAGTTCAGTCGCTCTTTCCTCCCCCCCAAAAATGTTAACATTTAAAATTTACATATAAATAAGAAACTGGGAGCTGTTTAAAAAAAAAGACAAATACTGTACAAACCTCTTTAACCTAATTTATTTTGAGAATTTATTTAATTTAGTGGTTATATAATTCTATATTTATATAATTTAGTTTTTTTTTTTTTATATTAGTAATGGTCATGGTCTTTTAAGAAATTTTATTTGGAATTTATATATGTTTTTTTTTTATACTACCTTTTAGTAGTTCCAGCAACCTCCTTAGTTGTTTTCTTTGCTTCATGCAGGACAATAATTTACCCTTCTGAAGCAGAGTAACATCTTTGGCATGACCGTGTCTTTGATATGTCTTCTGACATGGTTATTTAAGATACGAGAGGCTACTTTGTCAGTTAGGGATAAATAACTTGTTGCCGGCTGAGCCATATTAATCACTGCATTCATTATTAGTAATAAATGTTATTCAGTTCACCTGGTGGTGCTGTTAATGTTATGGCTGATCGGCTGTATATGCGTCAAGTGTATAGATGTTGCCTTTGTTAAAATCCGCTCAGAACTGAACCTCTACCCTACAGCACACCCTCACAGACCCTCACAGACTCTGAGGTGCTCACACGCCATGAGTAACCTACACAATACTGGGCATAATGTTTTGTGTTGTAATGTTATGGCTGGTGTACATATTAAAATAAGGACTAACAATACAAACGAAAATATACATGTTTTATTCCTTCACTTTGCAGGATTTTTCCTAACCTCTTTTTTTTCAGTGCTCATTTTTGGAGTATAAGGACTACAAGCTGGTGTATCGGCAGTATGCAGCTCTGTTCATTGTGGTTGGCGTCACTGACAGTGAAGTGAGTTATTCAGCCAAGCGGTGCTTTGATCTTAATAAATATTTCTTCTTTTGTTGTGAACCCTCTGTTGTGCCACAGCTTTAGAATTCAAACGACATGTATTTTTACTTCACGCAGAATGAACTCTCCATTTACGAGCTCATCCACAACTTTATCGAAGTGCTCGACAAATACTTCAGTCGGGTGGTGAGTTCCAGCTGCAGTCTCTTAATAAGAATGACCTTGAGTGTGTTTCTTGATAATGAATCCTCTAAAATCAAGACCATCTTCACAGAAAAACACTGTACAGTATACAAGTCAGTTTTTTCCAAAAATCCGTTATTTCAACATGGAAAAGTGGGAATTAAAAAGCATGCTCAAACTTTAATGTACTGTTGAAAGTTAATTTGAGAAAATCTGAATCTTTGTATTTGTTTGTCATTAACATTGTTATTTTTCCTTCTCAGAGTGAATTAGACGTATCCTTCATATAAATAATTTGCCGTCAACACCATAAAGGCATTCATCCTGATACTTGTATTGGTGGCTCCATAAGAACAATGGTTTTATTTACTGGAAGGCAACGATCTTCATTCAGAATTGTAGGTTATATAATCGAAGTGGTTAAAAAAAGATGAACACGTTTACATTATAGCATTTAACTGAATGTTCTTTCTTCTTGGCAAGACAGTATATTATATAAATGTGAAACACAGGGAACTTCAGTGTGTGTATTTAAATTGATCCTGTTCCACTAAATGCTTAGTCAATGAATGTTATGTGCATGTTCATGTAATTCAAATTGAGAAACATTGTTCCTTAATTCCAAAGAAGATTATGTTTAATTTGGACAAAGTACACATCGTTCTTGATGAGATGATCCTGAACGGACACATTGTGGAGACCAACAGAAACCGCATACTTGCGCCTCTGCAGGCCTTAGACAAGATGGCAGAAGGATGAATGAAACGGCTACACTTGGGGAAACATGGGGACTTGTGATCTCATGAACATGTGCTATTTATAGGTTATTGAAATGCCTCACCCATGCTGCTTGGTTGTTACAAATACCGGTTTAAACTACACTCCATAGACGCTGTATTAGGGAACATGTACTGCAGATGCATGAGTGCTGTGTCGGGACAGCTTTCAGCCCTCACAGTTTAACTGTTGCTTGTTTCCACAGCATCGACAGCATGCTAATCATTACACTGTTCTAGTCGTATTTACTGTGTACTTAAAACTGCCTTCTGAGCTTTACATCAACTCAAAGACCATGAATAAATGCAAGTGAATGGAACACGCAGCACTAATACTTTGCAAACATTTTAATGATTATTTTGGAGCATACACATTTGAAAATATTTGTTTACTTCAAACTGCAACTTGAGTTAAATAAATGTTTATAATATACAAAGAAAATACAAGGAGAAGCATAGCTTTTCTTTTTTTTTTCTTTTCCCCCCCATTGTGCGTTGCACACAACCAGTGTTTTTGTCTCTATAGCTTTATTGTAAAATGAACACAAATGCACTCAGGGAATTTGATCCTTTTAGCATGGTGATAAACATTTCAAACATACACAGTAACAGCTAGGAGAGGAGAAAAGAAAAGAGGAAATAAGTGGGGGGAGAAATAGGATGTGAATGATTGTATGCTGAACGCAAAACAAAACGAGGGGAAAAAAACTAATAATTTCAAACAAGGCAGGCACTAGTAAAACTTAAAACCTGGAAAAAAGTCCAAACACTCGACAGTTAGTTCTACAGAAGCAGGTGCTTGCATGCCCCCTTTTGGGGAAACAGGGCTGGTATGTGTGTACTGTAATCTGAAAAGAAAACCTATACTGAATCTTACACACACTCTCAGAGCTGGGGTGAGAGTAAATGAAGAAAAACTGCCCTTGGCTACCAGCGGCTCGAGCCCTTGATGCAGTGCAATCCCACCAAGAAGTGTAAGTGGGGTTAACATGGGCTGCTATCATGACTTTAATCTATTTCAGTAGCTAGTGGAGCTGAGATGGGCTTCCTTTCGCTTACAGATGTAAACGCAGCCTCTTTTTAGAAAAGAGAAAATCATGGGCGAGCACAACTTTTGTATTTTTTTTTCTGCAACAAAACATGACAGGCTTCATCAACACATGGAGTTGGTCAGTGATGCAGGGAGCATGCTCAATTCAGGTGGAAGCCCTTTTCCATGGTGGCGGCAAGGAGGCGTTCTCTCATGATCTCCTCAGAGGAATACTCAGGCAACTTCAGATAGTGCACACACGTGTTTACTGAGGGGTAGCTGGCATCAGTTGCATCCACCTGCAGGTGTAATTCAGCATGTTAAAAGGAGTATGACTGAGCCTGCTGCTAAAAAAAAAAAGGTTGTTTATTATAGGAGAATTAAAACATTCAGGCTCATACCTTGCGGACAATTGTGAGACGGGGATGCAAGTTGGCGAGGCCACCGGGGGGCAGAGTTGAGCAGCCAGTTGTAAACTGGAGGAAGGCTTTCCTCTCATCTGAACACATTCCACAGAGTACACGCACAAAGCGCAGGAAGCCAGGACTGTACAGGTGGTGAAAAAGACAAGCAGGGTATTAATCTTTTCCACCCCCATGTGAAATGTATACATTAGAATGTTTATCAGTTTGTTAAAAGGCATCGGTTTCTCATAACACTAGGAGCAAATAAAATGACACACCTGTCCCGAGTGTAGCCCAGTTTGGGCTCTGTGTAGTTGACAATGTCCTCAGCAGTCCAAGATGGAGACTGATTCCCACACAGAATCATCTGGACTTCTTTATGACTGAATGAACTCAGTTTCTCCATAGGGAACACTCTGTTAAAGCCCTCTGCACCAAACCAGACACCACAACAAACATTTAGTAATGCATCAGATCAAAGTCTGCATAAATATTACAGAATAACAATGTTATAGTTTAGTTAAGCGATAGACTAGGCCAATTTATACATTTTGTTTGAGTAATATGTAATTTCACAGCAGGATTTGACAATGGCAATGGCCTAGGGTCAGGTAAAAAAAAATGCAAATTAAAGAGGCAAGTCAATTGGCCAGTCACTATCTGATTTGCACCAGTGACAGGGTTTCTGCCAGGGGTGGCCTAAATCAATCATTCTTATATGTGACATCACAAACTAGAAGACATGCATACGCTGCCAAACTGCATACACAGAAGACCTCTTACCTCTGAAGGCCTCCATTTGCTTCTGTATCCCCGTGTGCATACAGAAGTCAAACATTAACTCCACATACTCCTCTGCATTGTCCAGGGTCACCATCTATTAAACACACATATTTTTGGTTGATTTTTATGTGATGCATAAACATGTACAGGCTTTCTGTTATAATCTATTCGATATGGTACTCATTGAAAAGTTTAGTTTAAATTATTTACTTAAAGCCATACATTGTTTATGAAAACAACAATTTTATTCATTATTTAACCCTATTTCTATATACAGTTTAGCTACTGACCAGACAACAGAGCTCTGTAAACTGAGACACACTTTGTAACCCTGTAGCAGCACTATGTGGCCAAGACCTCAACTGAATATCTCTATTAAGAAAATAATTTGTCCTTAAAATTAATTCTTTTCTAAGCTTTTGCTCTTTATCATAATGACCTACCTCGTCATCTCCATTGGGTTTAAGGTCCACTGCTGAGTAGCCATGCACTTTAGATGATGGACAGAATTGAAAATTTAATCTAAAAAAAAAAAAAGAAAGAAAATCATTTTAAAAAAAGCATATTAAGTTTTAAAACAAGTAAATTTCATAAGCAAGTAACCTTGAGATGAAAGTTGATTTCCCAAGGAATTTCTGACATTCATCACTCACCCCAGATCTTCCACACTCAGTGGTGGTCCTGAGCCAACTGGGTTCTTCAGCATGAGGCCCTGTAGCCGTGTGTTCTTCTCGTCCTCCGAGAGGCTCTTATTGCCCAGGATCTGCCTCCTTTTCACTGCCAGCTCTTTCATCTCCTTGAGAAAGCGTGCTCTGTGAGGATTTACCAGCTCAAAGTCCTCCCATGTTAAGATGCCATGATACCAGGCAGGTGGCTTGGGCTTTGGTGGGTCCAAGATGAACTCAGATTTAGAGTCCTCATCAAAGCTGCCCATCAAATATGGTTCTTCCTCAGTGGACGCCTCTGAGTGAATGTCAGAAAAGCGCCGGTCTGAATCCGAGCGTGACTCGTACAAAAGTTTGCTCATGTTGCTCTTGATGTCGCCCATGCAGAGCAGCTTGAAGAAAGGTTGAGAGACGGGCAAGTCCACTAGCCGGTTGTCCTGTATGCACTTGGCCAGGAAGATGCCCAAGAAGAGGAAGAGCTTGGCGATGCGTTCTAGTTCATCACTATCCTGAGGGAAGGGCGCAGGGAAAAGGCCACAAGATCGCTGTACGTAATACCCAGGTGGTTTCAGGCCCCCACCAAGATCCACCTGACCAGGATGGACAGACACACACAGAGAGAAAGAGAGCATTAAAGATCTGGATTTTGAGGTTTCCAGCATGGAAAAACTTTAAAATTAGGAAAAGAGGACTGACTTGGCGCGACTCGTCATCTGGAAAATCATCATCACAGAGCCAGATCCCCAATGAGGTCCGCTGAAACTCAGCTGCCACGAGGGCATAGAACTCTAGTGTGGGACCCAGTCCAGTGCCTTCTTCCCCCTGGAACTCCACCTGCAGGGAGGAAAAAACAAAACAATAATGTCAAGCTACAACTAGGTAATGCTGTTTTATTTTCTTAGTGCCTTACTATAGGGGTAACAATTGCAAATTGTTAAAGGAAAATGCAAACAGTTGGCACATTATGGGTAAGGTGACTTCAAGAGTTTAAGAACTGTGCCAGTCTACTGCACCTTGGCATACATTGTACAAAAATGTGGATTCTTTTCCTTCACTTCACGGTTTTGCCTGATTGCCTGAACTGCATTTTTATTGCTAAAAGATATTCCATCAGTTGCTTTTTTGATGGTTGTGAACAGCACGATTAATCTATCTCCCAAAAACGCTCAACAGGGTAAAGACCTGGGGAGTTTATATAAAAAGGGCGTAGAATTAGTTCTAAATTTGTGCTAAGAAACACCATTATGCAAAATAAAACTGGCATTTATTACACATGCACAGAGACGACAATATTAATTATGCCAAACATATCGGCAGGCAGCTGCCATTGATAAATGCCTCACATTTTAAATTGATTATTTGCGAGAGCATGCCATCCCTCCCACCTTGAGAATTACGGCCTCTTTTTGCTCCTGGGCACAGATCGATCATGTTAAAGGATTCAAATCCAGGATCTCTGGATGTTGAGGCTTTTCTCTTGTGCCACACAAGAAGCATAAAGACAATCATTTGTGCTGTCTTTTTCTCACAGCTGGCTGTAAGTGCATTGTGGAGCATGAGTGATGCAAGTTAAGGTAACATTTTCATATTTAAGCTAAAATGCCAAACCTGTCTCCAATTTGCCTTTAAGTTGCCCATGGCTAAAAGCCCTAGAATAAAGCAAAACTTGCAAAAGCAATTGACTTATCATCCAACCATCAAACTTAGCATGGAGTTTCTAAACACATTCTTCCCTCTGCACATTTGCATGAGTCAACTGGCATCTGTCTGAATCTTAAGAGTACAAAAATTAGTAATATTTATTATGCTGATATGATGAACAGTAAGTCTGTTACACTTTTTAAAAATAAAACTAGGGCTTTATTATATTTTTTTCCATAATGTTCATGACTGTATGAACCCTGTCCCACCAGTTATTTCATTAATCCGTCTCCTGTCTTTAATGTGCGAGATGTTTGCTCCTGTGGTTAAATTCATCAGTAATTTGTTGAATTTTAATACCTCAAGTACAGACTTCCTGTCAGCATGGATGTGCATGACACTCTCAGCCCATTCCATCATGTTCTCTCCACGCGGTACTTTGACACGCTCATGTTTAAGGCGGCCAACACGGAACTCGCCCGGTTCATCCCGCCTCACTGTAGTGGATGGTCGTGTGCGCTCTATGGTCGCCTCCCTCCGGTTCTGAAGCCACACTATTGCCCTTTGTGGGAAGACATACAAAGCATAATCACTTCACGGTTCTGTCTGAATCCTTTCAATTCTGTGCAATTTTTTTTAGAACAAAGGTGAAACATGTAAAACATGCTAAAAATCACATTGGACATAAAGGGTCAGCGGAGCATAAGCATTATGACAAGCATTAAGTATTTAGTGGCAAAAGTTTCAAATAAAATTTCATATCAATGCTCTAATATCCTACTGGGCTCATCAAACAATAAAACCCTGCTTTACTTCATCCACATCAGCTGTCTCCCCCCCCCCCAAAAAGTGTGTTGTTTCATAGCTTTCTTTGTAGTTGACAGTTTCATAGTATATACTCAGCTATTTTTAGATGAATATTTAAGAAAAATCTAAATTCTACTGGGTAAAAAGAAAAAAAAAAAATCTATAAACCTGGAGGCTCCAAACGCAGTGCAAGTGAAGAAGAGCTGCCGGGTCTCGAAAGGGATCAGGAAAGGACACTTGCTTGTTAACTGTTCGCACCAATCTGGCAACGCACCACTAGCCAAGGCCAGAGGCTCCTGTAGACAAGAAATGGAATACTGAATATTATTTAAGGCTTCCATTAATAATTTATTTTAGCAGATGTTTTAATACAAAGAACAATTATCAAAAAAGTTGTTTTTTTCTTTCAGAAGTCATCTCTGTTGATTCATTTAAGAGATTCCAGTATTAGTAGTGGTTATATGTGAAGAGCAGAACAGTGTTAATTTTTTTTATTTGTATTTTTTATTATTATTATTTTTTGTAAGAGTCTGCTACAGTATTTTATTTACAAATTTCTATTACCTCAATTTGTTGCAGAATTTTGGTTGTGATTTTTTTGCTGGTGAACTCCTCGGGTGATGCGTTGAACTTTAGGTCATCCAAATCTTCAATATATAAAAAAAATAATAATAATAAATAAATAAATAAGGAATGGAGTTCTATTTTTAAAAAAAGCATTGTACCTATAAGCATAATTTATACACATCACATTATCATGTAAGATCTGGTTTCAAACATCTGAAATTTAAAAATGACTATAGGTGGACACATTAAATATTCTAATACCAGTACTTTTTTTTTTGGTTGCTATTTTACTAAAACCACTCTCCGTTGAACTCTACATTTAAAATAAATAATTTCTTTAGTGCTTAATTGGACTCTCTGGTGATGGAGATATGGCTTACCCTCCTGCAGTGTAGGACCAACCGCTGGTTCGCCTCCAATAATGAAAAGGATGCGCAGCAACTGCAGCACGTCCTCAACACCACAGGCGCTCTGTGCTGAACCAGCTTTGGCCTGTGGCTGTTCACGTGCGCCACTTAAAATGTCACAACTCTGCGTGACTGCGAGAGAGCCCGACCCGAGTCCTGAAGACCTGCAGCCCCGTTCACAGAAATCCTAGAAGGAAAAAATATATATACACAACGCAATCAGAAATACAGCACAGAGAACTGTGGCGGATCTCCCCAAGCTATTACAGTCAACACTACACCAGGATTACTAAGTGACTTATGTACCACTTATACAATTGCATTCTCAAAATAGTACAAATATGCCTTATGATTAAAAAACAAAACAAAAACACAAAAACAAATACTTAAACCAAAACAAGATAATGTGACTCAATGTCTTGAACATTAAAACATACATAATTACACAGATTAAAGTGTTGTGAGCACAGATACAACTCAAAACATATGGCTAAACAAGTGAAAGTAAACTAAAGAAAGGAAAATATACAAATGCAGTGAGGGGAAAAATAAAAATATATATGTAAGTGCATATATTTATATACATACACATACATACACACACAATGCCATTCTATACCTTGTATGCAGCTATGAGCTGCGAACAATTTCTGTTTTTCCTAATACTTTTATTAGTGCCGGTTAATTTCCAGTGGCGCAGGAAAGTTGAGTCTGCATTCTTCTGCAGGTAGGTTATCAAGTCATTCTTTGGTAATTCATCTGTGCCAAGGTACTGTTCCACATGCTCTACAGACCAGCAACCCTACAACAGGAAGAACCAAATGTTGGTCTTTCCTGATTGTAAGTTTCACGCAATAAAACATGCATTACAACAGGCCTAACAACTAAAAGGACCGTGCAATTACCAAGATTAGGTCACTAGGATAAATATTTCTTCCCTTCAACAGGCTCCTAGCTACAAGGTTAGTGATGACTGAGACAGTCTACTGACAGCCACAGGAAAAAGGTCACAAGCAGTTTTTAATGAGTTGGAGAAAACAAGCGAAAGAGATAAAGTGTTGTTGAAAGAAGTGGAGGAGATCAACAAGAAGAAAAAAAGAAGAAGAAGAAAAAAAAAAAACATCTTACCATCTTCCCGCTTTCTTTCTCTTTGTCGGAGTCCTTTAACTCTCTGTACATTATCCTATAAAATAAACATACAGCTATAGTAACAATATTCCAAGGCAACACAGCTGAAAGAACAAGTAAAGTAACTCACGTGTACGTTGGCTCCCAAATGCGCCGAAGCTTGTCAGACTTGACGCTGCCATTACAGGAGAGCTGCAGCAGCTTTTGGACATAGTAGAAAATGGTAGATTTGTAGTTGTTCAGAGGTAGTTCAACTTCCCTTGTGGTTCCCAGGCCTGCCACCTTCAAGATAAGGGCCAGATGTGGGGAGGGAGCACATTCCACCTCCTCCAGCACCTCTGAACGAGGTGTACCTGCACACATCACAAAAACCAGAATAAACTCTCAAAATCATACAAAACACCAGAAATTCACATAACTTTAATACAAAACCGAAAGTTATTCTTTAACAAAATGTACATGTACTATTCAATTAATGTACAGTCATAAAAGATTAACGCACAAACTGGGAAAACTGCTTCTTTTTCATAATCAGCAATAAACAATGTTTACTCATGACTGAGTGTTACGTATTCCACAATATATAAATATTTCAGTTAGCCAGTCAGAATCAGCAAATGAGGGGGGGGTGTCACCTGGTGTAGGAATTTCCAGATCGGTGGTTTGCTGGACGTTAGTCCGGCCTGGTCTGGGGTCAAAAGCGGGAACTAAAGCAGAAAACTGTCGCTTCAGCACAAAGTCATCGTCCCATGTTCGACGCCGTCCCCCTTTGGTTTCATATTCCTCTTCCTCCTGTCAGGCAACCATAACACAACTTTTATGCATTGCCATTATGCGTCAGCAAACTACATCAACATGCAGTATAGGCCTCTTTATCTCACCACAAGCATGCTTTTCACAGGAACCATGCTGACAGGAAATAAACATTCATATGTATAAAAGAAATCAATCAATGCATTTCTCAATAGGAAAAAAAAAAAAAGAAAAATTATATTAAATTATATTTAAAAACAAAATGTACTTCCATTACCACAGAAGGAAAACAAAATCTAACTCAACAACTAAAGGAGCAGCACTGTACTAGTGTCAAAACTGCAACAAGTTTTACCCTATGTATATGAACGTGGTAACCAAGGTTGACCCTGGACCGTACCAGAACTTCCTCATACTCCTGGTCCTCCTGATTGTCGTCCTCATTCTCGTCATCATCGTCGTCCGGTTCAGGCAAATCTTCCTCGTCATCCAGCTCTGCAAGCAATGTGTTTGCCCGACAGCTATCCAAGAAGTCTGTGAAAAAGAACGAAAAGCAAGAGAACAGGCAAAAATAGCATTAAACTCCAAAGTGAAGAAGCTAGAGAGCAAAACCATGCAATAAATTAGTGGTAAGGCAGAGGACATTCATATGGAATCCATTAATATGGAATGCAACATATAATAGGGAGTAATCAGACACAGGCAGAAGATGTACGTTTTGGTTGCTGATTAAATATAGCATGGCCTACCATAGAGCGAAAACTCAGCCTCCTGGCCCGTGTCGCTCTCGCTAGATGTGGAGGTCAGGCTGGTTGTCAGCGTGTTACTGAGCAACTGGCCAACGGACAAACCTGTAGTGGCTGTGGCTACATTATTGCTGCTGGTTACGATGGAGGTGGACATTGTAACAGTGGAGGTGGTACCAGTGGTGGTAAGATTAGGAAAGCTCTGTGCACCCATCAGAGGAGATGCTGCAAAACACAAAAGCAATTAGGCTATTAGTTTTTTTTTTTTTGAGGATGTGATTGAGCCAAAATCAGTTAAGTATGTTTCAAATACAGAAAAAAAAAAGAAATGTAGAACTACTGACACAAATGTATTAATTTAACTTTCTTTGATGCTTTGATTTACTGCACAATATAGATGAATCATGCATCTATTAAATCATGGGTTCGCCCGGGTTGCTCAGTTTACAAATGGGTCACGAACAAAATTTCCTCTCAATCATTCTTTTATTCTACCAAGTAATATTAGGATTTTGTTGACTTGGGCTACTGGGAGCCTCATGCGGTATCAAGGATGTATTATTTTTAGTATTTTCACTGGTCAGACATGGTGCATAACGAAATCTCTGCAACAAAAATGGACAAATTTCTACACCCATCTAACAGCACGAAACAGACTAGCATTGGGCCTTGAACCATATACTTATGCACTGTTCCAAACCCTTATCGAGTATCAACACTTTACCCCCCTCTTTTGTCATGTTCAAATCGACCCAAAAAACATTGGTCTAGCAATTCACGACTATTCTAGAGTACTACATACTATTAAAAGGTAAGGAACAGATATATAATTTGAGATGCAGCACAAACCATGATTGAGACCATGGTCCTTGGGTCTCCTGTGGGTGTGTACATATAATAAACATGAGGGAAAAAAACTCCCCTTTTTTCTTCTTTTAAAATTTGTTATAAACATGCACTACAGATTCTTTTGCTGTTCGTGACACTTGTTTTTTGCTCGGCAAAAGAAGTGGTAAATTTGCTAAAAAGGTCTCTCAGCTCCTCCCAGGAGTCACGTTTTTATTTTGACCACAATAGAAGTGTGCTTTGAGCTGAAGCATTAGAAAGCTACAGTATGATCAAAAGCAAAGCATGTTAAATTGGCTAAGGAGTCAAGACTACATTCTAACCACCATGTTTGACAAACAAGGTTACAAGTTTGAAAGTAAATCTTCTGTATTATAATTAGAATGAATCACTATTTTTTAGAAACATTACAGGGTTTCTCCTTAAAGCATGGTGGGCCGCCATATCATAGAGGTAATCTAATCCCAATCAACATACACTCATTGTGAAATAGTTTGTGTTTGGGAGTCTCTGTCAGCAGTGCCTCTCTCTGTGTGTCCTCCCTGCTACCCTCTCCCATCGGATTGGCTTCTGACAGCTTTGGTAAGAAAATATAAATCTGGGAACAGTGTTGTGCATGGACATGTTAAAAGAGTACCATGTAATGAAGGCGCTAATGTTCTTGGTGAATGGTGAATTGAACAGATCAGTTTGCAATTACATGCGAGGTTTCGTTAACATGCAGGGTGATGAGACAAAACATGAGAGACAAAGACTTTGTTCGGTTTCTAATACTGCTAGCACAGGCGTCGTTGCATATTGAAAGCATCTTCCAGATGACTGAAAATCACAGTTTGCACATACTAATCAGTCTTGTGCTATCGCTATTCTTAGTGGGCAGGGCTTAACATTTAATGTCTCCGTTCTTTGATGTACAAAACTTTACTGGACCGATGAGAGACAAAGATATGCAACTTCATCTCAAGTACAGCATAATGTAGATAACTACTAAGAGTTATAGCAGTAAAAATAATGGCACTTGTTTGTTACATGTTTCTGTCACCCATGGTGGGTTTAAAGGACATGTGACCAACATATTTAGGGGAACTTAACCTTCTCATTTGTAATACACATTATTTGAACTAGCTGCTACTCTAGACTGAGGTCATGTGTGATAAGATCATGCTTCCTGTTTACTTGGGTAAATTTTTAAAAGCAAAAATGGTATGAGCTGAATGATGCTAATACTATAATACAATACATCATGCTTTTCATGCTACATTTTCTGCATAACGTTTAATTTTTCTTAATTTTTTTTATTTCTATAAAATGTTTAAAATGTATTTCTTACTTCAGTTGTGAAGTACAATGGAATCTTGGATTGTGAGTAACGTGGTCTGCGAGCAAAATTTGAAACTAAATTTTAAGATTAAGTTTAAAATTTAAGTGAGGTATTGATACACGAGTAATGTAGTATGTATATGCTTTGCCGGCCGAGTATCACAAGATCACAAATGAGCCATGGTTGTTCTCTCTCGCACATTGTGTGATTGTGGGTAATTGTCTCCCATGCTCAGTCTCAGTGCGTGTGCGTCACTTGTACAATTCACTATAACCTTGTGACCACGAGTGCGTGATTCATTTCATTTTTAATTTTGTGTCCAAATGTAGTGACCGTTCTTTAGTAACTGTAACAAACAACTGACCAAACGCAGCTGCAACCCTCGGTAAGATGTGCAAGTCGTCCTACACTTGAGCTTCCCATGCTCCTGCTTCTTCCCTCGTCTAACACGAGTTCTTTTCAAGGGTAAAGTGAAGTTTGTTTTATTTTTACTTCATATTTTGTATTATTAATTTTTTAATGGATATTTTGGGGGTTGTGGCGTTTCCATAATTTCTTATCGGGACACTCACTTTGATATACAGTCACGAGTGCTTTGATATACAAGAACGCGTCCGGAACGAATTATGCTCGCAATCCAAGATTTAACTGTAATCGGTAGCTTTGACAGTTATGTGTATGCAACAAACTGATCATCAATTTTTTTCTCTTATTTTACATGACCTTAACATGGAAATCACCAACCAAACGTCTTCTGAGTGTATCATCTTCTGGCCACCGTGCCTGACAAATTCTTTGAGACAACACTATTACGCATTGCCTGTTATATAAAGGATGTTCAGGAAAACATTTACTCTGCAATTACCCTGTCATCAAAGGGTTATGGTAAAACAGGTCTAACATGACAAGAAACACAAACCAATAATGCTAGCAGCCAGGCAAGCCATGGCTACTCACCAGATGCAGCTGCAACGTTGCGGCCAATTGTGTTGGTATTGTTGTCACTGCTACTGCGGCTCAGGTTCATGTTGTTGGTGGCGTTGGTGCGTGCCATGTTGGGAGCGCGGCGCACAAATGACTCCATGAGACTGGCCTCACGCGATGACAGGTTAGGCACACTGGCACTGGAACTCATAGGCGCACCAGCTGCAAGCAGTGAGCTGACTGATAGGCGAGCACCAGTGCCTGGGCCCAGGGGCCTCTGGGACACCGCGACCTTGCCAGACGAATCCGAGACGGAGCTCACATCAGGTGAACTGACGCTAACTGGCCCCACAGAGATGGCTGTTGATTCACTCTTGGGCTCGGCACTTTCACCAGACGCAGAACCACCTTCGGCCATGGAGAGAACCACGAGCGGCTCCTGTCCCTCCATTCCTGTGGGTCCAACCCCCTCAAGCGTACCCTGCTCAGACAGGCCCTCAAGCCTGCGAGCAGAGCCAAGGCCGACATCACTGCATGCCGAGCTGCTGCTGCCCTTGCGACCAGATCCCGATGATGGGCCACCCCTGTCCGGACAGTTGTTTTTGGCCAAGCTGCTCCAGGGAGTCGGCGGGCCTGCAACAGCGCACGAAACAGTTTTGGGTGATGGCGCCGACTCGGGGTCGTACCCCGGTGCTAACTTCAGGTCAAACTTTCCTTCCGCACCCATGCGGTAGGAGTTCGAGCCACCAGCATCCCAGGTGACATCAATCCAGCCTGGAAGAGGATGGGAAGGGAGGGGGGTATATGAACAAGTGAGACCCTTCAAGGGAATTGTGAAAGACAGCAGCGAGTCAAAGGTGGCAACACTGCTCGACACTACAGAGATTGAACATTAATCAATTTCAACCTCTTCCCCATTACAACTAAACGTTTAGATAATTTGGATGGCAAATGTTGGATGCTACATAGTGAAATGTCAGATGCATCCTAAGCCCAGGTGATGCACTGGAGTCAGGGAAACTGATAAAAATAAAAATTAAAATAAAAAAAAAAGCAACAGTTGTGTCAAAAGACAAGATAAAATGATCTTTTCATTTAGTCCTAAAGACTATGTTGCCAATCTTAAAAAGACTTGCAGTCCATTAAGACCATGAAAAATGTCACACAGACACGCAGTAGGTTTAACTGATGGAGGCAAAAATAAACCAAAAAAGATGTGTTCGTGAGTAAGATAAATGAGTAATACCTGTTAGGTTTGGGAGAGGGAAAGGTGCACAAAAAATAGCAAAATAATGTAAAAAATATGAATCAACAGAAAAGACTGAGAAAGTCTTTTCTTTCTGCTGCATTCACAAGAAGATAGAATACTGATTATAATAGGGGGGGGGGCGAAAGCTAGAGAAAAATCACAAATGAACAACTCACTGGTTCTCTGATAGCAAAAGCATGCGACTACGAGTACACAAAGCTCAGAAGCTCTTGTTTCAGTGTGCCAGCCCCTACCGACTGGCAGTCACAACGTCTTGGGGAGAAGCCACCTACCACATTTTACACCCATGCAACATCGTTAAGTCCTTCAAAATGAGTGAACTGCCTACTCACTTTGTAGAAGCACGGTACTCTGGTCAGGGTCATGCTATTACCTAATATATTACTCTTGATTGGTCTTGGTGATGAGATTTTTGAAGGTCTATTTCGGAATTAACTGCATTTCAGTTTACAAAGGTGTTTTTTTTTTAGGATTTTATTTCAAGACCACAATTTGTGCGCATATCCCTAAATTGCATATGCACTGCCTGATTTAATTATTTATTATTATTTGGACGTAAAACTTCCTGCTTAAAATGAAACCAGTTATTCAATTCTAATTGGACGTATTTACAGACTTTCTAGAAAAATCTTCTGTAGTTGAATCACAGAGTTTATCTGCAAAGCAAGTAAAAGAAAACAGCTGCATATACATTTTTCAATCCATGCTTACTGAGATGGCTCAGTAAGTCTCAGTATTTAGTCTCAGTACTGAGACTAAAACTTTTACTGCCCCATGTTATTGGTCTGTCTCTGTCCAAAAACTATTTGACAACCACCAAAAGCGATTTCTAGAATATTAACTAAACATGTTATCCAACTAGGCACGTACACGTCATGTTCAGGGTTTCTGTTACTTGTCACTTAGATGGGCACGCTACTGAATTTAGTTATCATGTATGAAGCAGTGTAGCTAATATAACATTTTCACTTGTGAGAAACAAGGAGACAGGCGACATTAAGCTACATGGCTAATGTGTATAAATCATAGCTTTCTACATCAGCATCAGCTCATGTCAGCTCTGACATATAAACACGACATGCTGCGGTACAGCTCCATAACTTGGGTGAGGTACCCAGAGACAGTAAAGGAGAGGAAACCTGAGTAACCTCCAAGGAAGTGTCGCCTACAGGCAAGTACTGCAAGTGTGCCAATTTTGAGTACAAATATACAGTTTCGATATTAAAGGGCTTTTTTTAAAGCACACAAATCACCTGTTTTTCAGGTCAGATCTGAATCACTTGCGTACGCAGTCCTAGATCGGATACATATCCAATACACGGCCATGTGGCTTGAATGAGAATGTGCAGATCGGAATTCAGTGCAAGGATTTTACAGCAGTGCTAGCAATAGCTGATAAAATAGCTAAAGTGAGGCATTTGGCTTTCTTCCTTCTTCTGGATGAAAACAAATACAGCTGACTAACTTCTTGACGTATCCTCCAGAGCAAATTTTTTTTTGTTGCTAAAATCGTATCCTTTGTTTGAAATAAATGGGTGCTCGCACATACTCATGACATATTTTAGCCCAGATGATGCAAGCACAGACACCATACAGTACATGCCATTTCAGAGGACACGCATGAGGTTTGAGATTCGCACTGGTCTGGTCTTAGTCATGACTCTTGCCCTGCTTTGGTCTTGATCTCGTTTTAGGTGCTCATGACACCACCAATATTAGCACCCATGCACTGTATACATTTGTCACACTGTAATGTTTCATTCCACCACCCACAGGGAATAAGAGCTTAAAAGAATCTTCCTTCAGTCAATTACTCAATGAGATTTATTCTATTCTGCACTGCCAGAGAAGGTCACCTTGACGACCCATCACCATAAAAACCTTAATTATCCATTTGTCCAATCCTGACTAATTCACCTTCTGGCCAACGTTCCCCTCAGTCCAGTCCGCATTCTCATCGACAGGGACTACAGTTTGCACACATTCAGTATTAAAAGCATACAAATTATGAAAAGAAGCCAAATTCACCCAGGAATTAGCAGATAGAATGGAAACACTCAGTGATCAAATATGCAAATTAGACTTCAGAAAGCTACAGCCCATTGTGAGAGCTGCTTATTTATGGGCTTTGAATATGAAGCTTTGCCAAAGACATCAACCGCAGCTGAGCACGTCATGTTGTATCCTGACAACCATATGAACTAATATTTGTGTTTGGCAAACCATTTAAATTTACAGGATAAACTTATGTTAAATGCAGGGAGAACCTGCAAATATTACCAACTATCTTGGTTCCACAACTGAGGACAACTCAACATGCATCCCTATCTTTGTGGTGAAATGGCACCCAATAACCCATTCTGCCACATAGCAATGATGGAGTCAACTGACCTTTAAGGGGCCAGTGTCAAATCTGCTTCTTAACGAAAGAGTGCTAGGTGCCAGGACCTGAGTAATAGTAATAGCGTCACAAGGCAGCGCAGCACACTCAGAGTAAAGCCTAATCTGACCACCTAATCATACATAAGCTCACAGATACCCAGGGTCTGGGAAGAGAGTGTACCTCAGCTGAACTGCTTCAAAGTTTCATATTAACGTCAAAGAAATACAGTGGAACCTTAGATTACGAGCATAATTTGTTCCACATTACAAAACACTCGTAAACCAAATCTAAATTTCCCATAAGAAATAATGAAAACTCAAATTATTCGTTCCACAGCCCAAAAAAACTAACATAAAAATAATTAATACAATATATGAAGTAAAAATAAAACAAATTAACCTGCACTTTACCTTTAAAAATAAATCCCGACAGGTAAGTGTTTCCGTTTGTGCCCGCAGGCGCCTGCATTTGTGTGTGTGTGTGGAATTAGCCCCTTCCCTCGCCTCGTCTTACACAGTAAAACTCCTCCTCCCTCCACCCACCTCGCTTAAGTTTTACAACAAACACACACACAACGGAAGCTGAGTTTTCTGTGTAAAGAAAGTGTGTCTGCGTGTGTGAAGCCGAGAGAGTGTGTGTGTGTGTGTCGGTGTCAAATTACGTGCGCGCACAGGCGAGAGAGAGTGTGTGCGCATGTGTGTGTCGGTATCAAATTATGCGCGTGCACACATGAGACGTTGATTATACCAGTAAGAGAAAAGCACTAAGACCCAGGGGAGCAGGGGAGACGATTACCCACAATTCCGCAAAACAAGAGAGAAAAATCATTGGCTCAGTTGTGACCATTTGCCGCTCGGTGTCAAAAAAAAAAAAAAAAAAAAAACTTTGCTCGGTTTGCGGAACACTCGAAAACCACGCTACTCGCAATCCGAGGTGCCACTGTATTAGCATTGTTTCGGTTCTTTCTTCTTTAAGACATCAGACTTTTGGTTTCTCTCCATATTTCTGCCACAGGTGCTGTGACTGAACTGGTTGTATACTGCCGTTTATAATAATATATGTTATTCTCCAAAATGTGTGTCAAACCCTTAGGGCGTCATGGCACTCTGGTCTGATCCAAATCATGAAACTGGCTCCATGATTAAATTAAATTCCCAGAATGTTTTGAACAAAATTTTAATGATCATTTAGACTTTTTTGACTCGATCCGTGCCCAGGTTTGCCACACCGCACTCTAAGTGGACTTTAGCACAATATACTAATCTGCGCGTAGGTATGGAGTGTTATTACTACACAAACATTGTGTGTAAAGGACTTTGAGGAAAGTTTAAAAAATATATAATTAAATTGTCTATTCAGTAGTCATTTCAAGCTTTATGTGAGCAGTGCCTTTTAGGAAGTTTTCTGCATGACACTAAACACAAATTAGTTATGCCAAGCACACATTTTGATGATTAACATTTGTGTCAATGAAGTGTTCAAAATGCTGTATGTATGTTGACGAATGTAAACAGTAGATAACAGTAGTAACAGTGGTATTTATATTTACGGCTAGATATTTATCCTTTAAGACCAGGGGAACATCAACACACGGATCAAAATGTTGTTAAAAGCCTAGATCTTGTCCAAAACACATTTGAGTTAATAAGAGACTTACCCTAGGCATGTTTTGAAAGTCAACTGCAAAACACATGTCTAAAATGACAAATATGTCAAACTTGCAATAAAAAAAGATTTATCAAGGAGAGACTTAGTGTAATGAACATGACTGAAGTGCAATGTGCAGTAAATGAATCACAAAAATAAACACACTGACAGAATACTAAAGTTTTATAAATAAGCAATGCTGCATGAGCAAGATTGCTGCTGTGTTGAATATCAACATCAACATATTCAAAGTACTGTATGTACCCGGTGATCAGATCCAGCTCTATAAAAACAACAAATTAATACCAATTAACTATCAGATTAAATATGGTGTTGCCATGAAATGCACCAACAGGCCATAGCAAGTGTAACAACATTTAACGACCTATTGCTGAAAAGAAATACAAACACTAAAATGCAACATCCTTTTCTACATATGCAAATTGGGAGTGCTGCCCATACAGGCAAATTAGTGGACTGTACAAGTCACTCTAAAATACACCAACAAATGTTGATTAGTTTGGATAGCAGGTGTGTACCTACCCTGAATCATAATAAAAGTATGATGCATGTATTGAAAGTGTTAAAATAAATGTAAGTATTTTGTTACCTACACCGTGTACACCAATCAGCCACAATACTACCACCACCACAAGGTGAATTGAAAAACATTAATCATATACCAGTAAACTGGAGACTGGATCAT
Organism: Clarias macrocephalus; assembly: GCA_011419295.1. Taxonomy (NCBI): domain Eukaryota; kingdom Metazoa; phylum Chordata; class Actinopteri; order Siluriformes; family Clariidae; genus Clarias; species Clarias macrocephalus. Next base: position 99,845 of record JAAGKR010001646.1, read on the forward strand.
GGCTACCCAAGACTCCTCTATGTCTGTGAGGACCAATGGTTAGCCTGTCCAGTCCAATCCTACAGAAAAAAATTAAAGTAGCACAAACTGCTAACAAATAATTCAATGCTGGCCACGACAGAAAGGTATTAGAACACAGTGCATCACAGTCTGCTGCATAGTCATTGTTCTGACCTTCAAATTCCTCAGATCTTAATCTGTTAGACGCAATCAACAGGATGCACCAGACAACAAAGACTCATGGAGGCTCAACCCCGTACTCCACAGCATCCAAGGGACCCACCATTTACAGAGCTGCCCCAAGGGGACAGAGCTGCCCCAAGGGGACAGAGCTGCCCCAAGGGGACAGAGCTGCCCCAAGGGGACAGAGCTGCCCCAAGGGGACAGAGCTGCCCCAAGGGGACATAAGGGGAACCAAAAATATATCATGCTTAATACACTAAATGGCTTATCAGTGTATAGTTTCGAATATTTTACTCGTGGATATGCTTTACTCTGTACACCGTGAACTTCAGTATTTCCTCCAGAGATGGTTCCTGGGTTATCTTTGTACAACAAAGAGACCTGACTGTGTATGTTCACAGTAAGGAGAACTGACCAAGACTTGCATCTCATATGTGTAGCTTCATAAAAAAATACGACAAGATAATGTCAGTGGGGGCCGAGTTTGTGAGGTCTCAGCTAGTATGCTAGGTCACTGATTAGCTTCACTGTTTCAATTCTAGGAGGTGGTGTTGCTTTCCCGTTTGCTTCCTGAAATTGATTGAAAATTTGCAAAAAAATAAAAATAAATAAATAAAAATAAATGGAAAGGAAATAAAGAGTAGTCACTGTCGCCTTTGAAGTATCCCTCAGCTAGAAGGTTTGATCTGCTGCTTAGCTGTTGTTAGAGTTGAAGGGAAATGATGTAGTTGAAGGTCTAGGTCATATTGCATGAGGGAATTAAATATAGTCGAGGATTAAATCTCTCCCAATACATTTTGATATCTCAATTGCCATGCTCCACAGGTTGGCTAATAAAAGCAAGAGCTTCTGAGGATCACAGGAAGGTGTACTCAGACTGATATACCAAAACTCTTAAAAGAGACTGGTCTGCAATCAGTTCTCTTTAAGTTGGTTACTTTTATCAGTGCATATTAGTTATTTTAGGACATTCTCTTAGGCCAGGCTGGATTAATACAGATTTCAAAGCAGTTCAACTCCATTATATAGTTCACATTTTTAGAAAATGACAACAACAACAACAACAACAACAACAACAATAATCTATGTTTACGTTAATCATGTTTTGTTGTGCTCAGGATGCCTGACAATACATTAAGTAATTAATTTCCTTAAATAAACAGGTGCCATTGCCCCTGCAGTATGTAAGCCATTAAATATATAAATATCTTATACTATATTCATTTTGGGAAAAACATTTACTAATACCACTGCGTATAACTAAATGACTGTGAATAATGTAAACTATTCTGATAAGCATTTTAGTACAAGCTACCATGTAATTCTAACTAGAAAATTACAGGTGTTAACATGCATCCTTCTTACTAAAAAGTGTCTACATTCCTCACCATTATGGGCCTCTCCAGTCACAGTGCCCTCTCCAGGAGGGTTGCCATCCTGATCTCTCCACTTCCAGTCAATGCCACGCACCACCCGGGCCCCAGGGACGATGTACTTCATTACCTGAGAGCGGAAGAGGCGACGTTGTCGACGCAAGTTAGCTTCTGCCTCTTTCACAGCTTTACCTAAATCAACAAAGAAAAGAATTAGGGAAGGTGTACAATTCAGAAGCATCAACTTTCCCATAAAAACAAAAATAAATTATTAAAACATTTAAAACCTGTTTACTCTGAATATTCGGATACTGAGAAGCTCCGTACATTACGTATTTATTTGAAATTATAATTTTTGCAGAATGATAAGCTGCTGTGGCTGTGTAGGAGGTTGGGAAAGTGTCTAAAAGCTGCAGCCGTAAAATCCCCAGCTGTTTTAACTGCTGTTCCTTAGTGGATTACTAAGTTTGACTCTCTTAAATAGCACAATCCTCCACATTCTTAAAGAAACATTAAACAAAATAAATATATTCAGCACAATACATGAAGAAAAGTAAAAAAATTACAAGTATTTGACTGCATGTTGTATAGGAATTTGGATTACAAATCGTATACAATTCTTACCAAGCTGATCTTCACACACGCCAGTGACCGTGCCATAGATCTCCAGTCCAGACAGTGAGAGGTAGTGTGTTTGTCCACTGGCATTCTTCCCCATCTGTTTTATACGAATGTGTCTCCAGCCATGTTTTTCATCTTTGGATGGGTCCAAAGGCCACGTGGCAGTTGACCTAAGATGGAAACCAAATGTGTAAGCTGTAAGCTTTTAGCACCGGAGAGAACGCGCATCAAATTCACCCAAAATCAAAGCACAAGGGCTGAGCTGAATCAGGGTCAAATCACATACTTCGAGGAACTTTGGCTTTGATTACCAATTCACAATTTTGAGTCCTGGAATACACCAATGCAAACAGGGAAGACCAGATACATTGACGTGATACTCTGGTCATTCAGTACATTCAGGTAGGTCAGCTGACTTCATTTTATTTGGGGAATAAAAAAAATGTAATTTAAATTATTAAAATATATTCGGATACAACTCCATACCGATTGGATTGAAAGGTACTTTTACATGTGAACAATAAGCGTGTATTACGGTCATTACAGTTATTCTCTACGAACAGCTTGATACTCAGCGTGCAGCCGATGTTACTGCGAAACATGTCCATCTATCCAACAGTCACAGTTTCCTGGCAGTGCCTCGGTATGTTGCACTGGTTGAAGAAAGTGGACACCGATGCATCTTATTTCAATGAGCGCCAGCAGTACAAATACACCAGAAAACAAGTTGCTAACGGACGTCCCCGTCCAAATCTGAAAAGGACACAGTAAACTCATCATCGACAAAGGAGGGGCTGAGGTTAATCTGTGTGAATACTGGCTGCAGGAGACCCAGTTACCTTCTAACCAAGCTTTTTAGCTCTTAGTAGCCGGTGGCCAACACAGTCCTCTGGTGCTTGACAGAGCTTACCTCCCCTCAATGCTCCACAGTGCGGACAGCTAATTGAGCTAACGTTCGCCAACAAGGTTAATTAGCCATGCTCTATTTCTCCACAGAAACAAAACTGATCTGGTATGAAGCAAAAATAGAAAAGGACATTCCTGCCGGAATGGAAAAAGAGCAATTTAATCCTGATACTCATGTGCCGATTGGAGGCACTTCCAGCAGTGGACAACATGTCCACTCCGTGGCTGTACGCAACACATTGTGATGTACTCTGTGTTTCGACACCTTTCTATCAGCCACGGTATAAACTTTCAGCAATTTGAGCTGCATTAGCTCTTCTACTGGATTGAACTACACTTGCCAGCCTTTGCTGCCCATGTGCATTAATAAGCCTCTGTCACCCCTGACCATGTCACCAGTTCACTTTTGATAGGTCCTGACCACTGGAGACTGGGAATATCCCACAAGAGTTACAGTTGTGTCATTGCTCTGGTCCAGTCTTCTACTCAATGAAAATTTGCCCTTTGTCAAAGCCACGCAAATAATTTTGGCTGTTTCCAACAATACAAGTTCACGGTCAAAAATGTTCACTTGCTGCCTATGCACATGGTGCCACTTTCTTCCCGCTACAATTGTAATAAGATTATGAGATGTTGTCACCTGTCAGTGGTCATACTGTTATGCATAGATGTAGGTCTAAAAATCCAACAGTAGGAATTACTTGTGCCCAAACAAAATGTCTTTTTGCACTATTTGCAAAAAAGGTTGCTATGTCACTATGAATTAGTAGAGTATTAGTTAAATAGTGCCAGTTCGGTGCTAACTGGAATTAGCAATAGCCTTATATCCTTAGGCCTAGCCGGCAAAAAAAAAAAAAAAAACCAAGCATGATTTGTCTTGAATCTAATTAAATATTATTTGATATAATGTAGATGATGACAAGCAAGGTCATAGTAAAATTTTAGTTTTTAAAACTATTTAAATTCAAGTATCACATTCTTCTCGTCATGTAATGATCTGCTTTGTACGAAGTAATAAAAATGCCTCCCTGCCAAAAAAATATTTATATTTGCCAAGTTGCCTCGGTGCCACTTGTAGAAGTTCAAAGATGCCTTGGTGCCCCAGCTTTTAAACAATTAATGCAGTTCCTTATGGGACATAAAATTTAAAATCCATACTCCAACACTGCCTCCAGGGCATTGGTGACTCAGTGGTAAATCTCTCACCTGCCATGGGTTCGATTCCCAGCCAATGCCCAAACCACAACCACCGGATGCAGTGCCGATCCCAAGCCCGTATAAAATGAGAGGGTTTGGTCAGAAAGAGCATCCGGTGTAAAAACCTTTGTCAAGTTGTTGTGCGGATCAGTTAGTCTTGACGGGAGCAGTCGAAAGACTAACAACAACAACTCTGACACTGCCTACAGAGGCTTGTACAGCAAATACGATACATGATGAAAGTTCTTCCCTTCTTACCCAGACATGCCCATTGCTCTAGAATACGGGACTCATCAGACCATGAGACCTTTTTCCATTGCTCCAAAATCCAATCTTTTATGCTCCCTAGCAAACTGAAGAAACTGCAAACATTACTTTTTTGTAAACAATGAGACTCGGTAACAAATAGTTTTTGTCCCAGTCCTGATGTGGAAATGCTCATACTTTCACTATTGAAAGGGTTATTCATGATTTCTTGTAATCACATTTCTTTTGCTCATCAAACTGTCTATAACTTAATAGAAAGAAAGAAAAAAAACAAAACAAAAAAACAAACAAACAAACAAAAAAAATACCCTACCCCGGCTCATTGAGGCTGCCATCATCCACATGGGTATAAAGAGTCATCCAATTCTGTCCATCCTTAGATACTTGGAAAACCCAATTACGAAGAGCAGAACGTCCATAACCACGGGCATGGCGAAGCGTGTAGGCGGAGGGAATGACCCAGAGGCCCAGGTCCACAGCAAACCAGGCATTTTTGTCATCATTGGTGTGGCAGTTGAGGGCTGAGCTGTCTCTGCTCAGAATGTCCTCCAAACGCCCGTAGGGAAGATTCCTGCCCTCCGATGAGGTCACCACCACCAGGCCATATGCTGCAGGGTTTACCCATTCATATGCAGTCCTGAAAATAGAACAGGTCAAAGTTGCACACCACGTATGATAAAATAACTTTGAACAGACACTAGGCTTTTTAATTTTTCCTTTATAGTTTACACCTTGTTTATAAATTTTTTTTATTCAGATCGTACCAAATTTGTCCAAACAGCTTCAAAGACTAACCCACTGGCATACAAAAATGGCCGTAAAACCATTTAGTGACTTTGATAACTGTACACTCATTTTGATATGCATTAGAAACCTGAAGAACCAGCTGCTCTCACGGTCCTGACTGCAAACTGTTTTCTCAAAAATGCAAGCGTTGTACATTTTCAAAAATGGAAATGGATCATAGCACAGAATACAAGTCGACTCCAAGAAAACATAGAAAATATTCTAAACGAGAGGCTTACTTAGCATTTGTGCCAATCCAATATACAATGCCATTCTCATCAAAGTCATGCTGGTGTCTAAAGGTGAAACTTTGGCCTTCTCTCAATTTCCTAACAAAGATGAAGGAGGCTCTATCGAAATCATACCACTGCTTCGCCACCTATTGGACAGGAGACACAAGTGTTAACTTATTTTAATGTGGGCGGAAACAGGAACAAAAATAATCGAAACACATGTGTATACATACACACACATTTATATATTTACACAAACAAAAACAAAAAAAGAAAACCTTACCATTTTAAGCAAATACTGCTCGAGAGACTCAACGGTAGCCAGAGGCTCCATCTTAAGCATCCTGCCAGTCCGATCAATTAAGGCCGTCTCACCTGGAGCCCGCTCCAACCGAAAACGCAACCTCCTGGTCAGAATCTTAAAAAAAAAAAATTATAATAATTTTATACATTAACAATTACTAAAAAAATTAATAAACACTAGACCTATCAAATATATATTAGATTATTTTGGCAGTACTAGACCTATCAAATATATATTAGATTATTTTGGCAGTAATGGTAGTAATTACACTGACTGTTGATGTTATTAAATCTCTTTTGCCCATCACAAACCCAATCTTGTGCTGCTCAGGGTTATACATTGTCATTCACTGGGGGACTGAAACGTTAATATTGTTTAAGAAATCAGCACTATACCTTATAGTAGTTTATCTAATGGGTTTAATTATGAAATAAGGTTATCTTCCTAGCTTTTTGCACTTGCGTAAGAAAAAAAAAAAAGAATAAAGTTATTTAACCATTTATTGGCAAAAAATTATTGCATCCACATCCTTTCATTTCCTTATCATTTAAATTTACAGACACATGCACCGGTCACTTTAATTATCAACCCATCCATTACGCTTACTTTACCTGCAGGTTGTACGCTGAGCCAGGCGAGTCGTACAAGTGAAGAGGTAGCCGTTCTATAGACTCCAGCACAGCTATTAACTTGCGGATTAAGGCAACTGCGGGTCGGCTAAAACAAAATTTTAAATACATCTTGTAAGGTATTCATTAATAAAATGAGTGAGAAATACTGCTTTGGTTATATAAAGATGGGTTCCTACCTTTCATCATCTTCGTTTTCACTGAATGCAGTTTTAAAAACATTTATCCTCTCCATCAATTGCTTACAGTCGTGCTTCATATCAAGGTCTACACTCTGTAAAGAAGATCCACAGTTACAAACAAAGCAAGAAAAAAAAGGAAGCAGATGTAAATGTAGCAATAAGGCATACACTAAACTGAAAAAAGCAAGACTCACATTATTAAGAACAGTAAAAAGTGCTTGCACAAGGCCACTGCTGCACATTTCATAGGGAGAGATTGTGTTCTCATCCTTGAGAACCACTATCAAATTTTCTAAAGCAGTCTTCATGAGGTCTCGCCATGTGTTCTCTCCCTCGATACACTACAACAAATTAGACAGAAAACTTTATAATACTGCAAATTTTCATTTTTAAGATAAAGACCTATGGCTATTTACTTTTTTATTATTATTATCACTACTTCTACTACTATGTTCTAAATAAATAAAAGCACAACAAATTATATCACTCTCTAATATTTAATAAAATGTTTGATATTATTTGCCTATAAAATGTTAAATAATTTGTTAAATTATACATTATAAAATTTATTTCATAAAAAAAATAAATAATAATAATAATAAAAAAAAGATAAAAGCAGTTGAAAGCCTGCCAAATATGTTCTTAAATAATCTATTGTAATTAAAGAACATGATCCTCTGGGCAAAGTGACATGGACGTAATGTGACCTGTCTGTTGGTGTGCAGCTCCCAGGCAGACTCAAGCTGAGTGGCAATGTTTCTCAACGTGACAACCACTCCTCTGGGCATGCTTTCTACAGCCTTAAAGTGGTCATCATACAAATCTCTGGCCATTGTTTTTACCTGTAAGGAAAAAAGAATAAATTTGTGAAGTGAGGTGGCATCTTAAATACAACTTTTACACATCTGTAATCCCATGCCTTCTCAGTTGAATATTACACACCACAAGCAAACACCTACTTTTTGTTTTGTTTTTTCCAATTTAGATTTGAGCTTCCGTCCTCGTTTTCCAGTCCAGCCCGTCACAAATTCTGACCCTGAAACAAGAAAATAAAGAGACCATAAACGTATTAGAAACAAGGTAAAAGGTTTTGAAACAAGGCACGACAACGTACAATCCAAATACATTTCAGTAACACAAATAAAATCACAACACAAAACAAGCAAAGAGAGCAAATATTTTCCCCTGAGCTTACCAAGAGAGGTTTCAGCAGTGAAGGAATGCTTGGTGCCTCGGTTGGACTCAAACACAAAGCCTGGTAGGTCTTCTTTCAAGATGGTGGCCTGCTGGCCGTCTGAGTTATGAATGGCTATCTCGCCCTCCTTTAGACACGTGAGTGACCAGTTGCCCACTGTGAGCTTTGTGGGTCCCACTGCTGACAGGATGGGTTGGCTAGCTGTGACTGGCTTCACCTGACTTCTGGCACGCTGCAGCTTCTCCAAAAACTCACTTCGACTCTCTGAAAAAACAAACACTTTTAAAAATCACTAGATGGTTTATTTTAAAAGCTCTTCTAATAAGCTCTTTGACTTAACAATCCACATGATTCATTTTCTTTTGGTATATTTGAGTATCTATAACAATACCAAGCATCATCTGGAATCAACTACTGTAAAAAAATAAATAAATAGAACAATTACAACACAATTAAATTACCTGAACTGTCAGAACCACCCTCTGGGCTGCCACTGGAGTACATAGTAGCCAATTTGCCATCCAAGATGAAGCGAAACCAGCCATTGCTACCGTTGGAAAGCTCCAGGGCAGCAGCATCACTCCATATATATAAACAGTCCCTGCCTCTGATAATGGACCAATCCCGCCAATGGTAGGGCTTGCCCTGCTGAATCTCTTTGGCATCTTCCTGGGGCTCATCCTCCTAAAATAAAGCGATTTTAAATTAAATTCAGTTTACAGACAAAATAAAATATTTCATATTTCTAAATGACAAAAGATTTTATTTTTGGCTGTTTGTTACCTTCTCTGGTTTGGCTTCTTCCTCATTCTCATCATCAGAAGTTGGGCCTGCCAGAGTGGACACCTTATTAATGACACCTAGTCTGGCCAGCTGATCCAAGAACACATCTCCTCCCTTATCGACCAGATCCCGTATGATCTGCAGTGCCAGCAAATGACCATCATCATCATCCTGTAGGGGAAAGAGGAAAGCATCTTTCAAGTCCTTTTGATGATACCAAACTCGATACAAGTTCTCATCACAGAATATCACATTAGATTTTTTAAATTGGAATGTACATTACACTCAAGCACTTTATTAGGAAAACCTGTAAATCTAATCATGTAACTAATCTTGTCTAATCAGACAATCGGGACTGCAGTGCAAGGCATAAAAACATGCAGGTACAAGCCTGCGTTACATCAACCATCAGAAAACGGGTAAATGAAATCTTGCTGCTTTTCACCAATGTACGATTGTTGGAGCCAGTATTTCTGTACCTGCTGATCCCCTGGTATTTTCAAATAGGCTTTAGAGTTTATTTTCAAATAGGCTTTAGAGTTTATTTTCAAATAGGCTTTAGAGTTTATTTTCAAATAGGCTTTAGAGTTTACTCAAAATAATGCAATAAAAAAAACATGTAGTGAGCAGCAGTTCTGTGAATAGATATAAATGTAAACACAGACTGGCCAGACTGGTTCGAGCTGATAGAGAACCTACAGTAACTCTGATCACCTCACTGTGAAACTGTCAGAGCAGAAGGACACACATTACAGGGTCAGAATGTGGTGCAAACAGCATAAATCCATGGACCCAACTTGTCTTGTGTCACCAGTCTAAGCTGGTGGAGGTGTTGTAATGATGTGGGGAATGTCATCAATTATGACTTGAATGCCACAGAATATTTCAGTACTGTTGCTGCCCATGTGCATCTCTTCATGGCCACAATCTACCTTTTAATGGCTACGAGTTTTTCTCTGGAAAAAACGGAATCTCAAAAGGTATTTTGCTAACAAAGTGTGGAATCCATGACATGAAAAACTAAAACTGAGAACTGGTTTAAAAGTGAATGGAAGCCCTACGCATGGTGTTTGAGGAGAGTATAAGCTTCAACATGAGAGTACAAGCTTCAAGTTGTTTTAAATCAGAGCCAATGTGTAAGAAGAAAATACAATGAGTTTACAAACCACAAAAAAAAAAAAAAAAAAAAAAAAAAAAAAAGAACTGACCTCCTGATCCAAAACAGTAGCGGTGATTTCCACCAGGATTGTGGGCAGATTGTGTCCAGCATCAGAATCACACACTTCCTTAAGCAGCACTTCAGAACTGTAATGAACCATCTTCCTGATCAGAGCTAAACTAGCTTTCCTACACAGGAGAGGACACAGCATAATGTTACTCCGACCTTAAATATAATTTGTAGATATAAAAAATGAAACTGAAACATGGGGCTTTTTTTTTTTTAAGTAGCTGTGAGCTACTTTACTGTCAGTCATGTACTTTCCTATAATGCAAAATATTTTTAACCTCTGTTCTTGACCATGAAAGTTACAATTTTTATCTACTGAATCAACAAAATCATGCACTTCTCCGATACACCAGACTGTTCTAAGATATCCTAACATCTTAGCAATATGCTAATAAGTGTGTGTGGCTTTAAACCTCTGAACCAATGTTAATTGAAGATAAATAGAAACTACTTTTTTTCAAAATGTGATTTAAAATGTTTACTACCCTTCAAGTACACAAGTGCTAAATAATAATACAAAAAAAAATTCTACTCTATGATGGAGTCTGTTTAATGTTTCGAGAGCTTGTATTGACTAATACTATTGCCTTCGCTACTAGTCAATCATAGGGACATATTTGGGCTTAGACAAAGTGCAGACTTCTTCAAAGCAAAATATCGCTATTTTCTTCCACTGCCCTACGAGAGTTTCACTTCACAGCCCTGTCAGTCCCGGTCAGTGCTGGAGTATATACTGTATAAATTATGAAGCAAATGAACCTTATTGAAGGCAGCATGGTTTGCTGAAAGGTTTGTGCAAATACTGGAAGCAGTCTCTTCAAATATATGGGTGCCATCTCAGGGTCTCCTTTCGGCTCACTACCCTCCTCCTCTTCTTTATTCAGATCCTTCTTTTTCTTGTCATCCCCTTTGTTCACAGGACACATCCAGTCTCCTAAAGCACAAATAAATAATTTGTTCAAAATGGACTTGACCACAACAGACTAACAGAATAACTCTTAACTTCTACTCAGAGTACAGGTCAATGACTTAACATGGTGACGGAAATCACAAGACAAAGGTGCTCGCACTGCCTCAACATGCGTTTTATCCACAGCTGACAGGACAATGTAACAGATAAACAAACAAGGATGCCTTTGCCAGTGTTCAACAGAGCGAAGACTGAATATATATATTATTACAACGTGGTAAGGTACGCTTGATTTCTGACATAAATAGAAGTAACATTACTAACAACCCATGTTCTGTTGAGCAGCGTTAAAAGACATGGTCTTTGGGGGTATACCGCACCTGGAGACTGAAGAATTGCTACAACCTCACTATGACCCCTCTCCCTGGCCTTGTCCAGGGGAGTTTTGCCATCTTCATCCCTCAGATCAGGGTTGGCTCCATGGCGTAGTAATGTCTTATAAAACAAACAAAGGAAAAAGCAGTGTCGTTTAAAAAGAACACCTTAAAATATGGACCAAAAGGAATTTGAGAATTACAGCTTCTGCTACCTTGGCTACTTGTGGTCTTCCAAAACAGGCAGCATAATGAAGGGATGAAGATCTTTGGCCTCTGTTGACATCTGCACCTCTCTCACACAGAAACTCAACCTAGGAGCAAAGTACAGTTGAGCACCTGACATTTACATGGACCTGGACTAAGAGGTTGGTCCTGGTCCTCTGACCGACAGTAGAATCAGGTTAAAAAAAAACGAATTCACATGCATTAAGCTTAATGATACATGGTATTCATGGTATACATGGTTTTCACTGTTGTCGAGTTGTACAATCCTGATCAGTTCGTTATCAGTTATTTTTTCATGCAAATGTTTACCTGTCCTAAATTTATCAAAACTTGTTGGGTGCATATGCACTGCTCTCATTCTGTTCCCCTTTTGACCACAGATCCTGCATCATTGGTGATCCTCATTTACACACAGACATCAGTAACTTACCCTTCAAACACCAACTGTTTAAGACTACACTACTGCACACGTGTAGTTTGCATGTTAAACTTTAAATATCTACACCATGACTTAAAGCGATTCAACTGAAAATTCTCACCATTTCCTGTGTACCAAACGCCGAGGCCCAATTCAAAAGTGTCTGGCCCACATCGTCCATAAAATTAACTTCAAATGCTAGAAGAAAAAAAAAAAAAAAAAAAAAAAAAAGGACAATTGGTCTCAAAAGATAAGAACATACAATTAAAACACATGTTCTATGCGGGGGAAAAAATAATTTTTTTTAAAAAGCACTAAAAAATACCTTTAGCCAAATACAAATATGGACTCACCTCCAGTGTCGATGGCATCAATGAGTGCATCTGTGTCTTTGCTACGAATACAGTCGATGAGCTGGCGATGAGAGCGTTCTCCGGAGCTGTCAAGGCGTCGCAGGCCTGGGATACGGCCACCCGAACCAGCTGTGGATTTGGGCAAGGCCTTACGGCCCTCAAACAGCAAGACTAGCAACAGATCTACCAAACGCATCGTATCCAGCACACAGCGTTCGTCACCTTGCAATGCACTCTCCATCGAGTCGGGCAGCTCTGAGCGTAACAGGTCCTAACAAGACATACAAAAGTGTTTAACTAAAGCTCTCAACTCATAATGGACTTTTATTTAACAACAGTCAGCATAAAGCAATTTCCCCTTGGGGATTAATAAAGTTCTTTGAATCTAACCAAGTTTCACCTAAAGTATATGAACCAATCACACTTACAGTGCAAAAGTTTGGGCACCCCTTGATTAACAGATTGTGATTTTTTCCCCCCATTGGAAAGATGTTAACAGTTTCTCTTGGGGGGTGGGGGGGGGGACATTGTGGCACAGTGCAAAAGTTTGGGCGCCCTACATAAACAGTACTTAGTAACACCTCCTCTGGCAGATATCACAGCTCACAAACGCTTTTTATAGCAATCTAAAAGTCTTTCAATTCTTGTACTTGGGATTTTCTGCCATTCTTCCTTGCAAAAGGCTTCTAGTTCTGTAATATTCTTTGGTTGTCGTGCATGCACAGCTCTTTTAAGATCCATCACAAATTTAAGTCAGGGGACTATGATGGCCATTCCAAAACCTTCAACTTGCGTCTTTTGAGGTATTCCATAGTGGATTTCGAGGTATGTTTAGGATCATTGTCCTGTTGTAGAAGCCATCCTCTTTTCAGCTTCAGCTTTTTTTACAGATGGTGTGATGTTTGCTTCCAGAATTTGCTGGTATTTAGTGAAATCCATTCTTCCATCCACCCGTGCAATGTTTCCTGTGCCACTGGCTGCAACACAACCCCAAAGCATGATAGATCCACCCCATAATAGTTGTCAAGGTGTTGTTTTCATGAAATGCTGCTGCTTTTTTTTTTCTCCAAACATGCCTTTGCTGATTGTGACCAAAGAGTTCTATTTTAACTTCATCAGTCCACAGCACTTGATTCCAAAATGCATCAGGCTTCTGTAGATGTTCTGTTGCATACTTCTGACGTTGGATTTTACGATGGGGACGCAGGTAAGGTTTTCTTCTGCTGACTCTTCCATGAAGGTCTTGTCTTTGCAAGCATCACTGCACAGATCTCATAGTTCCCCTGAACTGCCATCTCTTAATTACATTTCTCACTGTGGAAACTGCAAGCTGACAACGCTTTGCTATCTTCTTGTAGCCTTCTCCTGCTTTGTGGGCATCGAATTTGAAGAGTCAAAGTATTTGTAAAGTTTTGAAATCGGCTGAAACTAATGACAGCTGTTGCCATGCATCAGATCTAACAGGCTGTTTAAGGTCTGAAACCTTGAAAAAAAAAAAAAAAAAACATCTGAGACTCTGAAATTAGGGTGCCCAAACTTTTGCACCGTGCCATAATAATGTTTTTATTTCTTATTTTTCTTCAGTTCATGGAATTAGAAGTAACTATGCACCAATGTTTGCTGAAAATATTGTGCATTTTTTCCATTTCCAAGAGAGACTGCATTAACAACTTTTCAATTAAAAAAATAAATAAATAAAAATCAAGGGGTGCCTAAACTTTTGCCTAAGACTGTACAAAAAACAATGAAATAGTAAGACAAATTATTTTATTTTTGCTGTACACTGTAGACAATGGAGTTTAATAAGAGGCTAGACAGCAGATTTTTTAAATCACCATGTTTTAAAAACCCAGGGCTCAAACCAAGCGCAGATATTCAGTTGCCACAAACTTGGAGGCACACAATTTGTATTCTGTAGAATTATGAGTTCCCTTAAATAAAAAAAATAAATAAATAAATACATACATATTTCTACAAAGCCACTATTGCTGTCCCTAAAATGCATAAAGCCTCAAAATAAACACTCAGTCATTCTGTATCTATTCGTAGCTCTTGCCACTTCCAGAAAAATATAACAAAGTTTATGAAAGGGTGGAATTCCATTCATGATGTGAACGAACTTACGTGTGTAACGAGTGGTGAACCCCTGCACAGGGTGGACAGCAGGCTGACGATAGTGGACACTTGGTTGCTAAGTTTGGAGTCGGGGGCAGATGGGGCGCCTCCTGTAGATGTCCTGCCTGGTTTACAGGTGGAGGAAGGACCAGCGGCTAAACCTCCTGCAGCAGCCATGCGAGATAGAAGTTCTTCACTCAGGCCGTGCTTGGCCAGCGGAGCTGGATCAACCCCACGCCGTGTGAAACGATCAGCCAAAGAGGCAAAGCAGCGCAAGGCTCCATCTGAAACCTGCAGCATTAAAAGATTTAGGTTTTGGACTTAAATGAGGAATTGATCATATAAACACCAGCTTTCCGTGTGCGCGTTACGCGGTACGAAGTATGGTACACAGTAAATATAATTAGTTAATCCTAATAAAGACAGTGGGTCGGTCTCAGCACTGCACAGGCAGGATTTTGTCGATTTGATCTGGCAGACCTGGGGGTGTCTTTTATTAAAAAAAATTTTTATAGCATCCGACATGGACCAAGCAAGTGTCTCAGTATTTTTTGGCTAAACGGCAACACACAATATATATCAGTATTTTCTATAAACTGGGCAAGGCTATTAGTTGTAAATGAGACCAATGTAAGTGCATAAGCGATTTTATTTTAATCAGAATATGATCAGAATAAAATGTGAGACAGTGTATAACTTTGTTTGAAACGCAAAGCAAAAGATGCAAACGTATGTAAAACAATATGTAACTGGTGGTAAAAGTAGGGAGCGTCATCTTCAACTTTTCTGTCATACTGTGGGCGTGTCACAGGCGACAGTATGCAGCGCGTCCGAAAGGCAGAAGAATTAAGGGCTGACAAAACTTTGGAGCAGTGTGAGGAGCAGTAATGGAAGCGCGCAGGTGTCAGGATCTGCATGAGGGCGGAGTTGCGGGCAACATCTAGTATTACATAAAAACAGGTCTAGCTTTGAGAATGCTTTTTCGTTTGATCGCAACAATAAGTTGATTAAAACATTATAAAAATGTAACCACAATAAGAGGTCTATTTGTTCTGACGAATCAGTTCTCAGAGGCAGGCTGTAGAGCTTCCAGCGCTGACAGAGAGGAAATGTTTTTTTAATATAGAGTCTGTATGAACAACTCAATGACTAATCATTCATGTGTTATTTTTCCACATCATTACGTTTAGGCATTCACTCATTAAGTTTCATTTCAGTTTGAGGATACACTATGGAGACATATGATCCACGCTTGCTAATCGGTCTTATTCACAGCACCTTAATGCGAACATTATGGAGGTCTCAGCATCTTGTTTCTACAAATTCATCAAAATGTGGGAATGAATTGTATATGCATTTTTCTTTCTCTCTCCATGACTAGGGAATCCGTAGGGTGAAAGAAATTTGAAATACACGTTCTCACTGAGGAGGAGTGTTTTTCTGTATTACTATATTACAGCTGTTTAAATAGCATGCCTGTAGCGTCTCACGAGCATATTTTAGCAAGACATCACAAGGCATAAAATTCAGGTTTACGCAAGATGCTGATGGTGCAAAGGGGGTGGAGGGGTGCACAGAAACTGTAAGATAGGAGAGATGCAAACAGCGGCACAACTTCAGTGATTAAATAGGTCATGTCATGCATACTAAATCAATATAAACAAACAGTGTTCTCCTCCTCTCTCTCTTTTTAAAATATACAGATATACCGCCCAGGCCTAACTTGTACTACTACTACTACTACTACAACAGAACCTTTTAAGAATGACAAGTGTCACGAGTGTACCATGCCTCTCTCCCTTATGGTCATGGGTGTGTCTGATTGGACCAATAAGGAACCCTTACATAAAAGTGAGTTATGCCTGAATAACAGAAAGACACCCTTTTTAAGGATTAATGCCACCTGAAAAGGGCTTAATATTTCCTAGTATGCTCCAGTGTTCTTTATGCCTCCTGTAATACCCAGACAGGATAAGCAAGAACAGCACAGTACTGTCAAATAAAGTGTTTTTTTTTTTTTTTTTTTTTTACTAGCAACATTGGTCTGTGTGACTTAAATGCATATATAAAAAATATAGGAAAGATCAAAAAACACCATGCCATTGCACAAATAATTAATTTAGATTGTCCTCAATCATCAATCTTTTCTAATCTATAACAATAATCTACACATAAGAACTGTTTTAGAATAAGTTTAAAAATATAATTAGGCCACATGGGAACATGGTTAACGCATGGTGATCAACATGGCACGTTACCTGGTGGTCCTCATGCTTGAGCAGACTGGACAGGGACTCCACACAGGTCTCGAGAGACGGGTCTTGTGGCTCCATCTTACTGCAGAGCCGAGACACGACGGCCATGGCTGAGTGCAGTGTGTCCTTATGCACCAGGTGACCACTGTCTCTAATGAAACTCAGAACACAGTTCAACCCTCCTGCCTCAAACACAGCACCAGACTCCCGTGTGCAGATCAGCTCCAATACCTACGAAAATAAAAGGCATGACACGATAAACAAATTTTATAGCTTCAAAACATTTGCATAACCTACACAGCTACTGTTCACAGCTACTAATCTGTGTCTCATAGGTCTCATTTTAAGAGAAAAAAATGTGAGGATGCAGTTAAATAAATAAATAAAATTATCATGCAAAATCAGAGCAGGTCATAGGACAAAAGGAAAAAACAGCAGCAGAGCACAGAGCTCTTAATTTTTTGCCTTTATAACAGTATTCACCTTGACACACTGCTCTGCTAGATCTCTGCTCGTCCTGTTGTTGAGCTCCACCACCACCAGTCTATTACAGAGGGCCTTTATGGCTCCGTCCACCCCGACTATCCTGCGAGTGCATTCTGCCGACACATCCAGGTAATACGTAATGGCCCTGGCGGTCACTTCGAGAACGTTGTCAGGGGCACTTTCATCCAGGAAGATCTTACAAAGGGCTGGAAGAAATGTCCTTGGAGGACACCTGAAGACAAAAGTGGTAATGAAGAAAATGAAGAAAAGATACAGAGATGCAAAAAAGGCAAACTGACAGTATTCAATGTACTAGCGCAGGACCGGTCAGAAAATATCAATTGAAAAAAGTTTTTTTTTTTTTTTTA